>JAQQZY010140251.1:0-17582 GCA_030068375.1 Ostorhinchus rueppellii
AGTGATTGGTGTCATCGGGTCCACACTATTTATTTATCCAGGATGTGAGTTGTGAGAAAGATTTTAACTTTGACTTTAAACACACACACACACACACACACACACACACACACACACACTTGTTTTGATATTAGCTATTGAGTTAATTTCAGTGTGACTGTTACAGAGGTGACGTCACGGCGAGAAGAGACAGTGGATTGGACACCATGCTGGAGTCAGAGGGGGACTCAGAAGATGACGAAGAGACTGATGGTACAGACACAATTTCACACATCGTCAGGCCTTCATTTACTGACTCACACCCTTCACGGGTGACTGTGGAATCACAGATTCCACTATCATGTTAATTTCAGATGATGTATGTTGTGACGAATCTTTATGGCGTCCTTTTCAAACTTAGATTATGAGGATAATGAAGACAACAGTGAAGAGTGTCAGTCTGATGAGGCAGAGGAGGACGGTGGGTCCAGCTTGTGGTTCCGCTGCGTTCTTCAGTAAGAACTGGTCTCACACACACTCACCGCTGAGGACACCACGGCCCACAGACATGAGGAGGAAATGAGAGGGAGGGAGCGGAGTGACAGTGAAGGAGGGTGGAGGGGAGTGAAGTGTGACAGACTGAGTGTCGATGTCTGCGAGCCAGCGTATGTACGGACAAAGTGTGTGTCTGAGACAGAAAGACAGATTGTTTTTTATGTAAATAATATTTTGACAAACAATAAAGCTGTCACACTGTGGCTATCACCCTCCAAACTCTGCATCTCTCGTTGTCTTTCTTTTTATTGACCGTGGCTTTTCAATACACCAGTTCATCTCCCCGTTCTGCTGGGGCAACCTGTGTAAATGAATGTAAATTAAATTTTATTCCATCTTTATTCCCCTCTTCCTCCTCCTCCTTCTCTTCTTTGCTGTCTGTGTTTTTGTTTTTTTTTGTCTCTCTCTGGGGTGTCCTTGCTGTTTTTGTAAACATAATTGAAGAGTTGTTTTTTTTTTAACCTCCCCGCCTTTAAAATAAGCTTATTAATGGCGTCCTCAGTATCATTTCTGTTTGCCTCGTCAAATTCATTTCTTTTCCTCTGCGTCCATTTAATTGAACCCGTTTAAAAAAAAATAATTAGCATTTAAATCTCTTTCCTACAGTCTCTTGCCCTCCCCACATTGCTCTCTCTCCCCTCTCGTACTCTAGCAGACTCTACATGTCTCAGTCGCTAAGGCAACCGATGCTTTTTTTTCCTCACTTGTTCGCTGTATCTCCCCTCTTTCTCTCTGTCTCCCTCTCTCATTCTCTCTCTCCACTGCCAGAGGTAGGCATGATAACTGATATGTGTCGGAAGAATGTGCGTGTCTCTGTCGGTCTCTTGGTCTTGATTGTGTGTCTCTGAGTGACATTTCTGTGGCATTTAGGCAGTAGTTGTAGATGGGAAGTTGTCTCTCTTTGCTCAAAGTGCCATATAGAGTATTGGCTCCATGCATGACGCCTCTAATGATGATTAATGTGTTGTGCTCAGGTGTCTGCACTGTAAATGTGTGTGAGGGTGCAGAACAGACATTGTGTGTGTACTTCTGGGGGTTTTTGCATGCAGATGTGCATTCTGCAAAAGCATGTGGCGCATAATTGAGCGTTAAATTTCAATGCCCCAAGGAATATGTGTGTGTTTTTCATGAAAAAGGTGACAGAGTTGGCTTTATGCCAGTACTATTGCTGGTGTCTGTGTTTACTCGCTTTTTATGTGGCAACATAAAAGATGGAAAAAAAAAAAAAATGTGGACCCTCCCCCTTTCTCTCCCTCTCACTTTTCCTCTCTTGCCCCTCTGTCTTATCTTACAGAGAGAGATGATCGGAGGAGCGGAGTCTCAGTGAACACAGCGAAGCGATGGAGAGATGGTAAGATTGATAGTATCAGAGGTGAAGGAGAGATGTATTGGGCACAGATGTAAAAATGTCAATCTGACTGATGGCTGGCATGACAATCACTGTCTGAACTTCTGAGGTCGTGCAGGGCTCCTGTGGACAATACATTTTCACAGCTAACTTCTCCTGTCACTTCTCTTCCAGCTCCATCTCTCCTGTCGCACGACTGACTGCCCTCCACTGCCTTGTCTCCCTCCTCCTGGTTGCTCTGGTGACACGGCCCTCCACCTGTAACCTTGACGACAGCGAGGGCGAGGAGCAGGTGGACGCCCTGTCAGTCCAGCTGTCCGTCACGGCCCAGGTCACACCCACCCCTCTGTGGGCAGTGGTCTGGGGTCCCACACAACCGCTGGAGGATGAGACCTACCACTTCGTCTCCAGCCAGGAAACTGACCCCCTGCACCAGCACGGGAACCAGCTGGAGGCCGGCACCGCCACATCTGAGGACTGGCTACATCACCCTTTGCCAGGCAGCTTGCATCCACCAGAGGAGACACTACTGGAGTCCAAGAACCAGGAGGGAGTGGAGGATGGAGGAACGGAGGCGGAGGAGACAGAGCCTGAGGAAGGTGGGCATCAGGAGATGCGAATGAAGGATTACTAAATAAAGGTGGCCACAAGGCATAGACCATGCGAACACACACACATGCCAGGAGTCCTCAAGGGAATTAGCTGTCAGCAGGGTGAAGTCTGACACCCTGCTGTGTGCAGCCGGCTGTGTCTGCGGCTGGGAATGCCTAATAAAGTTCTCATCACTCACAGCGAAAAATTGGTTGCTGTCAAACTGCAAGAAACAGAGAAGACGTCATTGGATCGGAGTTATAGTTGGAGGCCAGAGTCTTGCACATCCAATTTAATGTTCAACTGACTCTATTGATTTCTTCTCTGTTGTGGACACTATCATACACGGTCACAATCTGAAACGAGTAACTGCATGAGTATGTATCTGTTTGTGTATGTGTGTTACAGTGGATCCTCAGTTCTACGTCACCGTGACCATCTCCTCACTGCTCATCCTGACGGCAGTCATCATAACAGCCAAACTCTGGTAGGAACAAATCTCTTTCCTCCATTATCTTATCTTGTGTGGGCACATGAATATAAAGTGGATTCTGCTGAAAAAGATGGAGCAATCAACAAAACTTACCCGTATGACCAGGATGAATGTCCCGCAGCAGCAGGGCATCAGTAATTCTACCAGACATCAGGGCATGTTATTGACAGATGATGGATGTTAGGGTTCTACACTGGCAATTTTAAGGTCAAGAGGGTTAAACTGAAGAACTACCATACTCCAGTTAAAGAAGGGATGAGCTGAGATGCTGATTGAGAAGACGAGGAGGTGTGCTTTCATGATGAACAAGATTTTATAGTTTTAAATGTATGTGACATATTGACAGTACTATAGAAGGAGTATTTGACATGTGTGATGTTAAAGAAAGGTTTCAGCTCCACCAAAAGCTTTGTTTGGTTTAATATGTTGGCAGCGATGGATAGGATCAGATGACAAGGTGTGAACAGGGCTACATGTGTGGGCTCTGTGACAGATTTGTTTGCGTGTGCCTGTTGGTCGCTATGTGAGCACCTGTTGTCCTTGATTACACCACAGATCTAAGTATTGCCCCCTGAAGCGCCAGCTGAGTAATTGCTTACTAATGACTTTATTAATGACACTTGTCTTCTTGAAAGTCACAGCTGGCACATATGTGTCATTTACTGCCATTAGAGCTACAATGATTAACCATTTACATCATATATCACTGGTATGGCATGAAAGGCATAAAGCTGCTGGAGCAATAACATGGCTGCACTGGTGTCAATGTGCTCTAACAGCCCAAACAGCCATTAAAGCTCTCTGAGAGTACAAACGCAGGATGGGATGATCTGTATATGTTACATTTTCTGGCCTGGTAGGAAGTGCACGCATGGCCATTAGCTGGAAATGGGGACTCATCTATGTGATGTAGTGGGGCACTTCCACGCTTTGCTGATCAAACCAATAACACCTAGTTTATTTGACCACTGGGATTCCTCTTTCCACCATCTCACACTCTGCTTTGTCTTTTCCCTTTTGTCAGTCTCCTCATTTCTACTGTAATTCTCTTATCTGCTTATCTCACCCACATTCTATTGTGTTCTGTTTTTTATTTCATCGCCTGAACCTTTACAATTTGTTCTCCTTCATATTCCTTTTTCAGACACTCTCTCTAATCTCAATTTTGCTTCAGCACCCACACTTCCAGGCTACATTATCTGTTTCCCTCCTACTTGGGCCTTCTTCCCCTTCTTCCCCCACATCCCAGGGTTTTTTTTTCCCCTTCTTCTTCTCCTTTTTCTTCTTCTTCTTCTCTTTCTCTGTCTGAATGCCCATGTTCTCTATCTTGCCTTAGATTTTCTCTTACTTACAGATATCGTCATTTCCTCGCCTGTCTTTGCACACAGCCTGTTATCTCCTTCACCAGTCTCCTGTCTCTCCTAGCACCGCCAGTCCGGCTGCAGATCCACAGATAATCCTCCAGCTTGCCTTGAGCTGATACACGATAAGCCCACTTTCCTCTCTGTTCCTGAGACTGGCCTTCGCTGTTGTTTCGATAACTTACTTCATGGTGCCCCTTTTGTGGAGAGAAAAGCCCACGTTGCTGCTGATGTGCCTGTGGATCCAAAGTGGCCTTACAAAGTGAGAATAACAGGGATTTAGACTAGGGACATGTCCCCCCCCCTCCCCCCTCCCATTTACTCTTTGTGTGTGTTGCTATAGACTGGCTCATGTTTCAGTGTCATAAATGTGTAAATAACGCCATGTGTTAGATGGAGAAAGTGCCGCGGAATGAATGGGAGGGGAGTGCAGATGGACTGAAATGATATAGTGGAGATTGGCTACCGTCCAGTTCATTATGATTATAGAAGAGCAGCATATGTGCTCAGTGATTTTCCCAGCCCTAAAATCGTCAGTGTGGCTAATGTTATCAAGCGTGACGTGTTTGTGTGTGAATGTGTGTGTACAGAGCAGTAAGCCAGCCAGGGACAGGTGTTACTGAGGGAAGATGAGGGTGCACAATGACTCTTAGGCCTGCAAGAACAGCTTTTGTTGTGCATCTGAGTATTCTTAAGTGTCAAAACAGGTACTCCTCCACTCATAACTCATAACTTTACCCAGGCAATGGCGCACCACCTCGCAGTTATCCGTCATCCTCTCTTGTCCATCCCCTGACCTTGTTGCATCATCACCCTTTCAGACGTCCCCCCCCCCATCACCCCGCGGTGCCTTTCTCCTTCTCCGCTTCTCGCTCGGTCTCTGACAGCGTTTTAATGAGTCCGATGAGTGCACTAATTCTTTCTCACAGTGGCAGTGTAATGTGTGCGCTGATGCTAAATGGCTCGGCTGTTCTTGATGCCTCCTGAATTTGTCTCTCTCTCTCTCTCTCTCTCTCTCTCTCTCTTTCTCTTTCAATAACTCCCTCTGTCATCTGCCTCTCCCTTTATTCCTCCTCTACTGTATTGATCTGTCTTTCCTCAAACTCCAACTTTCTGTGCATCTTTTTATCTGTGCCTATTCCTGCCACTCTCTCCCTTTTGTGTCTCTTTCAAATCATTTTCTATTAACATCATCTTATCGTTTTCTGCCTCGTCCTCTTTTTTTTGCTTTTTCTTTCTCTCGCTCATTTTATTTCTCTCCATTTTCTCCATTTCATTTGTCTTTATTGTACTTCTGCTGTATTCATTTGTCTTATTTAAACTTCAACTTCTTTGTGTTCTCTTTTCTGCATCTACTCCTGCCTGTTTTCCACCTTTACCCCCATTTTTTCCTATTAACATCATTCTATCCTCTTGCTTTGTGTGTCTTTCCTTCATTCTTTTATTGATTGCTGTTTGCTTTTCTTCACATTTTTCCTCTTTCAACACCTCTCTTTGTCATTTGTTATTTGTCTTTATTCTTCTATTGCTGGATTAATATGTCTTTTGCGTCTCTTTTCCCACATTAATTCACATCTTTCACTTCTTTCTTTTTCCCCTCTGCTCTTTTCTTTTTCTTTTTGAGTATATCTCATTCTATCTTTGGCTGCTGTTTTCCTGTCTGTCTTCTGATTTTTTTTTTGTCTTTTACTGTCTTATTTTTTTTTTCCTCTTTTGAGTCTTTCAACCTTAATTCATATTTTCTTTTCTATTACTTATCTTTCGTTTTGATCTCTATGCCCTTTTCTCTTCTTCTTTTATATCTCACCCTCCTTTTTTGCTCTCCCTTACCCCATCCTTTTCGGCATCTTGTCCCTCCTCCTTCTCCTCCATTCATCCCCCTCACTCTCCTCTCTCCCAGTTACGATCGCAGCTGTTCCCAGCATCCACCCCCGCTTTCCCGTGGCGTGGCTCCCCCTCTGTCGCTCGCACTCCCTCGCTCCCTCGCTTCGGAGGACAGTCGGCAGACGCTACACAGCACCTCCTCCTCCTTCACCGACAGGGAGAGGTAATGAGACGCCTCACCAACCCAGCACCCTTTAAATACACGTACATGAATGAGTCTGAGTGCACCTCTGGACTTTGTGTGGTGTGTGTGAAGCAGCCCTATTACCTCTGCCGCATTCACTGTAAGCATGTACATGGAGTTATAATTGGATAGTGGTGCTATCCTCAGTGGAGTATTCAAGCCTGGAGTATTGGTGCTGCTGTAAGACGTATCAGTGGCATTAAACTCCCTTTCCAGATGAGTCATCCTGGACCCGTTAAAAGACGGCCAAGCCGCCGTCCATGCTTTTATTCGAGGGTATTTAAAGTTAATCTCAATCAGGATAATTATAGTCCTGTACTCCAGAGCTCCCTCTCACTTCCTCCCCCCATCAGCTTTTCCTCCACCTTCCTCCTCTTCCTCCTTGTCTTCCGTGCCTTCCCTCCCACCACCTTCTTAGTCCCCTGTGATGCAGCTTTCCGTTGATGTGTATGCCACTTTACCACCTTTAGGCCTCTGTGCTCCACTTCTTCTTCTCTTCTCTTCTGTCTTTCTTTCACTCTTCACTTCCATCCTCCTCGATCTAATCACCAGGGCTCCCAAGCTCCCCACAACCCTGCCTTTCTCTCACTCACTCATCTGGTTTCTCTCTGTTTGTATCTCTTGCTGTGTCAGGATCCCAGTTGTGAACCTCTGAGGTGACTGTTTTTCCATATGGTAAACATTTCTACGGGGCCTGAGGAGAAACATCAACATGACCAGAGGGTGTGCCTGCAGCGCCGTTTTATTTTCTCTCAAACTGTGAAATGAATTCAGGGATCCCAGGTATCCAGCCATCACAAAAACTCCTCGGCTTCCCTGAGGTCTCAAAAACCCAAACTCATCTCCCCACCGCTCGCTCGCTCCCTCCCCTTCCTTCCTCTGTGCTCAGTGTAAATTTCTTTTATGTAGCTCTGCGTCACTGTAACCAGCTCCCTGTTTTCCATCCCCCTGTATGGCCTTGAGCTCTGCCAAGCTACCCAACCACTATGTGCTTCAACCTGCCATGACTAATTCAGAAACAAGCAGTTTAACAGCCATGCTACATCCCATTACCCCGAAATGCCCTACCTGTGCTTCCACAGAAGTTTCCAGTGATTCAGCTTCACATCTGAAGCTTCTCAGTATTATTTGAATCTATAAGACTGTTCTTTTGTGAAAATCACACTAAAATTCTGTTCATCTTGGTTTGTTAATGGTTAAAAAGTCATTTTGAGCATCTCTAAACACTGAACGGGGTATTTCACAAAGCTGTTTGGCATGGTTGTAGCCAACAGGCAATGTGTTTAACATGTCACGCTCCAAAAACTGCTGTTTATTCCCTGCTTTGGGCGCCTGAAAATGCAAACAGTGTGGCTTGTTTCTCTGCAGAGTGTAGAGGAGCCTGTTTTGTTTCAGTTTTCCTCATGATTTGTTCTTTTAATTATCTGGCTGATGTACACCTCTTCTTGAGCACCTTTTGTTCCTGCTGGACCATGCAGAGGTGTGTTAAGATTAGAATACTTCAAGTGATGGAGATGAGATATTCAGCATCCAGAGAGTATAGGAGGCATTCCTGTTGAAAATCAATGAATCCCAAAGGTTTTTGGTTGGTGGTGCACAACAAAGACAGATTTATGTCATCATGGAAATGAGCATTAGTGAGCGGCACAACCGATCAAAGGACTGATGTTAACACAACATGGAATTTATTCACCTGACAGCATCTCAATCCAGTAAACAAAAGCACCATCATTATCCAGTCACTGTATCACAGCTGTCTTGTGTGTACCAAAGGAAAAGTAGCACATCAAGGAGCATCATTTCTTCTCGGTGAATCTGCATGTATACAGCAACAAAACCTGTGAGAGTTGCTTCAGATCTATTATTTATAAATGTCTATTTTATCAATCAGTGAGTGATGTCTTCTAGAACCTTTCAAATGGTTAAAAAGGGTTTGTGTTTAGCAACTTTTCTAAGCAGCTTTGAGACATGACCCCCCACCTACACACATTAACACTACAGACATAGTGCTGGTGGCATCATGTGTGGCTCGTGCAAATCTTCCAGATATCAAGTCTTGTGATTTTTAGTAGCATTCCTGTAGAAATGTGGTCTTAACTGTACCATGAAAGTTCAATAAAGACTCAACACTGGCGTTTTAGCTTTATGTATGTGTGTCTGTTTATTTCTGTGCATGTTGAATGAATTCCCACGGGAGCTGCGTGATCTGCAATGCTTTATGGGTAGGATAAAGCTTACACTGTGCATTTTAATAGCTACCCTGTATCCTAATCTTTTTCCCTGAAGTGAACATTTAGTCCATCGCCTTGCATTGATTCTGAACCATGGGTTTGGCATTAAAAAGTCCTGCATGTGCCAATCATGTTTTTACCAGCGAGAAGCGTCTGAAAAGGGGGTAAAGAATAAAGCGGCTGCCTGTGTGTGAAGCTTTTGCTTATCTCCTCACCTCATATGGATTCCTCTCGCTTCAGAAAGATTAACAGGATGCTAAGCAAGAATTTCCTCTGTGTACAGTTTTTCAAACAAATGTCAATAAAATCAAGGCGGGTGTGTGAGGAGAAATGCCACTCGAGTGTATTGAGATTCTCCACCAGGCTGCTGCATTGCTTGTGTTTCCATCTCCTCTGGGCATTTTACTGATCAATCAAAGTAATTGATTGGCCAGGTTCCAATCGGAAGTTTTAATGGCTCTATAGTTATGAGGCACACACCAGCAGACGCTGCGGCAATCTGTGGCCACTGTGGCCGAACAACACTAATGCACAACTTGGGAGTGAACTCACGAATGTTGTGGATGTGGAGTCATCGCTCACACGCTCTCACCTATAATAAACAGACATGAATCACCTGCCACTTTCCAAACACCAGCGATTTTTCTCCGTTACTCACACACATACACTTTTTAGATGTGAACAGCTGTTAGATTTCACAGCTCCTGTCTGGTAAAAAACTGTGAACCACTCGAGTTCAATCACACTGACTGAAATTAACACCACTATTTATAGAGGTGAAAGGAAAACAGGGAGATATCGGTAAGGAGGGAGGGAAGGGGTTTAAAAATATTTAGAAAAAAGATGCCAAGTTCCACAGATCAGAATCATAACTCCTTTGTGTACCACTTTTACTGCTGGTCAGCTAATTGCAACCATTAAAGTCAAGCGGAATGAGTGAGAAATTTAGAGGAAACTGAATAAAAAAAGTGAGAAGTGGGCAAATGAAGGCAATTTTGGCTGCTTGATGGAAATATGAGGGAGGGTGGCAGGCAATTTCAACAGGCAATTTTGACATTGAAATAGAAGCTTTGGGCAAAACATACTTGAATGAAATATGAATGCGCTTGGTGTGAGTGTGTGATTGGGGATGTGGGTGTAGCCACGCTGGCTGTGCACAGGGGAAGCCTCAGCTCTATAATACATTAGTCTCTTTGGGGACATGCCCTAATTAATGGCTTGACCTCCTAACGGGTAGCCCCCTTCTGCGAGTTAACATTTAGCAGTGCACCCTCCAGAGATGCACTCTGAAGTGCATTTAATAAAAGAAGTGACAGTGACATTAATGAGACGGTCGGGGTAAGTACAGGGCTTTCTTTTATTTCCCGACACTTTATATTTCACACAGGTCTCAACTCAGCAGAGAAAAAAATATTACAAAGCAACATAGAATTAATCTAAATCAAAAGAACATTTTTTTTTTTAAACCTATGGAGTTACACACAAGTCAATGACACTGATCTTGTTTCAGGTCAAAGAACTGACTCTTGTGTATACGGGTTACAACTGGTTTGTGTACATATAATAACAGTCTGCCCGTAAGGCTACAAACTGCAAGAGTGGATGTCACGAGTAATTTCCATCAGCCAGTGTGTGTCTCTGAATCCATCAAGGTGAGATTTGTTAACAAGAAAAGTTCCCATGGAGTTTCCTGGTTTTTGTTGTGCAGTGAACACTGGTCATCTTGTTTTGTGTATCCATTGTTTATCTCTAAACAACTCCACGTGTCTATTATCCAGTGTGAGTGTCCATCAGCACGGCTGTCTTTGTCTTCAGTTCGACTTGGACCAGATTTTCCCACTGCCACGGAGCCTGAGGGGACATCAACAGACGAATTTAATTAGGATTTATAGGATGATTTGTACTAATCTTGCATGTTACACACGTTTACTTTCCACTTGCTCTACTGAACAAGCACATTACTGATGCAACCTCAGTGCAAGTGTTTGCTTTAAAATATCTAACATCAGCATTTCTGCATTTGCAGTCGATTTTGGTGGATTTTCCATTTCTGCAAATTAAAAACTGTTTGCAAAGAATCTATTTCTAATAATAACCACTGCACAATCAGTCCCATTCTTTAAATAGCTTTATAAAAAGGAATGGTGTCAAAACTCATTTTAATTTGAGGATTGAGGTTAAGCTATCATTAATTTGGATTTCTAAACATTAAGTGGATCTTCATTTCAATGAAGTGCTGCGCTGAGTGATGAAAATTATAGGGCTGTATGCTTCAAAATGCGACAGGCAGCCAGAAAAATAATCGCAGCTTTCTGTGTGGCAGGAGCAACATAAACAGCAGACACTCAAAGCTTCTCTTCTGATCACTGGAGGGGGTAGCAGTTCTTTGAGGAAGAGAGCACATGGGGCATTTGTGTATCCACTGACATTTTACAATATGGGACAGATGTGAAATTAGCCATTGGTAATTGTGCAGGATGGAGGCAGAACAGGAAAAAAAAGAAAGAGTCCCTGATAGCAGGGTTAAAGTACTGCTGCAGAACACTGATGTACATCTGATAATAAAGCTTCTTCATGCAAATGCACACACACGCTCACACACAGACCAACCACTTACACCAGCAGCTGGCTTGCTAATGTTTATAGAAAAAATGGAAGTGCAGCAGCTCTCTGTTGAATTAACTTCGCTCTCTAAAAGAACACCGGACTAATGGCTTTAATTCAGTATTTGAAGAAGTGTCTCTATAGCTCTCTGCTGTAACTAGGTAAATTCAAATTTATGAAGCATCTTTGAAAAACTAAACTTACAAAGTGCTTTACAGAACAAAAGAAGAAGCAGCCCAGTGAGAAACTTAATGGAAAAAACCTCCAAATGCAGCTTTTTGTTTCAATTTTGAGAAATAAATAGTTTTTCTTGCTTAAAAAACAACACACAGACTTGATTTAGTGAGTGCGCCAACAATTCTGAATAAAACATCATTTCAGTAAATTATTCTACACGGCCAAACATATTTTATGTGCTGTATTTCTGAAATGAAAGTCATTTTGATGCAAACTCACGATGGTTCCATTTATATTAAACCCACAGAATCCACAATGCTCAGAGCATATTGACGGAGCACAAAGGGTGATGTTACTCACCCTTTCACCTTTGAGCTCTTTTTGCCTGGTTGTCGTGGTTCCTGAGAGGATGCGGGGTCTCGGGGCTCGGCAGGCTGGTCTGCGTCCTGATTGGAGGCAGCTCCAGCAGGGGACGGGCCTGACGATGGGGAAGCGGCACTGGCCTTTAACGTTTTCTGTAGGTTTGAAACCTGAGGGAGAGATTTAGAATGAAAGATTGAAGAAACAAGGAAACAATGTGGCGAGGGAGGAACCAAATACCACAAGTAGCTCCAAGCTGAAAAACAAGGCGCTGAAGGTGGGAGGAGAGTCACATTTACTGGATTTTCTCAGGGGGAGATTGTAGGCTGAAGCACTAACCTCTGTTTCCACCTGAACTTTGACCTTCAGCTGGCTCTCTCTGTATTGGTTTGCCCTCGAGACCTGCTCCTCGATACCACACAGCACCGCCTCACAGCCCGTACACCTAAGAGGAAAAGACAAGACATGGAGGGAAGGGGAGTTTGAAAAAAGGTAATTGAGAAATAAATCTAAAGTGTGTACACAGAGACATGGGGGGATACGGACCACTCCTGCAGTGTGTTGATTATGTTTGGGAGCTCGTTGGGGCCGAGGTCTCGACCCACGCTACAGTCCACCTCCACCTGCTGGTTCCTCTGGTCTAGTTTGCCCTGGATGATGTCACAGTAAACGGCTTCGATCAGCAGGTCCTCCAGCTCCCGCACATTCTTCAGCTCCAGCTGCTGCAGGAGCAGTGAGTACGGCAGGCACTGAGGGGGCAAAAGGAACATGCACAGTTTATTCTCCGCATCTTATTTTTATTAACCTCAGCGCAACAGGCGAAGTCAAATCTGATTCCACTTTACTGATTCGAGAGAAAATGATAAAAATGTGAACAGTGAAATTGCTCATTTTCCTAAATGTCACTGAAGAGAAAGATAAGAAGCAGAACTTGAAATTTAACAGTCGTTTCACTTGGCAATTAGAGAGTTCAAGCCAACACGCAGGGAATGTGATGACATATCAAGAGGGCAGAAGTGAAGGGAGTAATGGTAGTGGAAAGTGAGATTAACTTCAAAAAAAAAAAAAGAAGAGCAGCCAGAGTTAGTGAGAATAAAGGATCAATTATTTATCAGGAACAGAGAAAGAAAAGGGCATTAGAAGAGGTGCATTATGGTTAGAGAGTGTAAATGAGAGATGCTTTAAAAAGAACACTGAAAACTTTATGATGAAGAAGCAGGAATGAGTAAGAAACGACACAGGCAGCAGTAGCTGTGCTGGTGGTGTTTCCCTGAGAAACATGAGGCTTGGTGCTTCTCATGCCAAATATGTCCTTGTCTTGTCAAAAGGAGTTACTGTTCCTTCACTTGGCTTTTGGAAGGTTACAGAACGTTTAAGGGAAAAAATGAAAATATCATCATCTTTCATTTTAAAACATTCCCAAAGCATGATCTTCAAATGGTCACTGTTCATACATTAACACTGTCGTCACTTTCTCACTGGAGGATACATCCCTCAGTTCGGACTGAGTTTACATGCTGCAACATTTAGTAGAACCAACAATAAGATGAGGAGTAAAATTAACGATTCTGTACTAAAATCACATGCAGATAGACTCAACAGTGATCCTTATCACTTAAAGAACCAGTGGTCCTTTCATATTAAGATGGTGAATTGACTTCATTAATCCTTGGAGGCAAAGTAGAAATAATAGCAGCCACATGCATTAAAATATAAAAGAATAACGAAAATACATAAAAAACACAAAAAAATTAAATGTCAACAGTTGCACTGAAATATAAGTAAGTCAGATACGTTGTGTTCAGAGATCTGAGTGTTAATAATGAGGCCAGGAGTCACGTTTGCTGACATTTATAAGCTATGATGTCAAGCAAATATATGAGCAAAGCCTGAAGCCTGCAAAAGCCTTGACGCTTTGTCATACTTTTTTTATACATTCAATAAACACCATGAATAACAGATGTTTCACATACAGTACTACACTTGTGTTTAGTTTGAAGGTTCTGTATTGAAGGACTGCTGTCCATTTGGGGTTTTTCTTTTTGATTAAGGGGATAATAACTCAAACACTAGCTGCCACCTGCCATAAAATGGAAACTAGAGGAAGTCTGTTCTGAACATAACAACATGGCACACTACTTTATTTACATTATATTTTGTTTCTGCAGTCAGATCCCCCTAAATCTTACACACAGAATCTTTAAGTCCTAGCAAACAGCAGTGTTTTATGTGCAGCTGCTACTAAGTGTGTAGGTATTTGGCTGCTAGCTGTTAGCTCACTAGTACATAAAGCTACGTTTGTACAAAGTCTTACATTGAAATGAAAATGTGAGAGTAATTTTAGATACATGACAGACCAAGGAGGTGTGTTTTTACACACACACAAACACACACACACACACACACACACAAACTCCTTCCTTTTTCAAAGTGTATTTTTTTGTGGCATTCAAGCTGAAAGCTGCCACTCAGTAAGTAGTCTTTGTGCTGCTCAGTGGGTGTATCCAGAGTGACTTCCACCTACTGGGACATCACATGAATGCCCCCTATATAGTAGCAGCAGAGAAGGAAGGCTCTTGCCATTTTTATGACCAAAAACTCTGACTATTTCTCATGTGAAACAATACCTTGAGGTTGGATGCCAGGCTGATGATGGACAGGTGGCGGAGTTTGTTTCTCTGCGCAGGGGTCAATTCAGGCAGAGAGGCCGCTCTCTCTACAACAGGCACAAACAAAAGAAAAGAGGCACACTGTGAAATACATATGGGACCGGTGTGTAAGTGTCATTTTGCTGTGCGTCAAACAGCCGCACATTTACTGTGGCGGCGCTTAACACTTTCAAGTGAAATGTTACACAGAGACGCGCAGGTGAGTGTGCCGCTGTTTAAGCAGTCATAGAACAGAGTCAGAAGACGACAGTCTCCAGTGACTGTGTCTCCTGCTGCCATGTTCCCCTGGTGACAGGACCCCCCCCCCGAGACAGTGGCTCTGACAGCTCCTCTACGGGCTTCACTACTAAGCTCTATGAAAGTAAATGTGCTCCCAGACGGCGTGACTCGAAAAGGAAGAGAACAATAAAGTAGGCTACACTCTTTTTCCAGGCTATTGGTTGATTTTCAGCATAAAATTAGACATAATTAACATTCCTCTTTTTGTTGAAGCTCCCACACACTGCCCAAATTCAGCTGTAGAACATTAGTTAATAGTTCATTTCGACACAAGCAGTTATCAGCCAATGAGAACAGTTGATGAAAAGTTCCCTCAAAAAGATGAAAGTACCTCTGGTGCTTGTGTCTGTATATTACCTCCCTGTAGTGTCTCAGGTGAGCATGTTTAAAGCCTCTGTTTCAAGATGCCCGCCTCAGAGCAAAGAAATGCAGCTCATAATAAAAGAGTTTCAGGGCTGCCCTATTACTTATTTACACTGTGCTGCCACTGCAATACCTTTGTAGTCGCAGTAGGTTCCATAGGCAAAAAGGTTGAGGAGCTGGTACACTGGTGCATGAGGGCCATTCTCCAGCTGTGGTTTAGAGGGGAAGAGGAAAGGACAGAGCAGAAAACACAAGTAATGAGACCCTCTACTTAAAAACTGTGCAAGTGCATATTATCTATGCACAGTGAACAACTCTAAGGAGGCGTCTTGCTGTGAGTAAGAAGCAAGAGACAGAATAAAATTTAGAACTGTGTATCTGAGACTCTTTTTCCTGAATTGACACCCAGGCCTCAATTTATTGAGTAATTTAGAGTCAGTACTAGGTTTCCACTAAGAGTTCAACTAGCACTAAAAAAAATAAAAAGTATAACTCATACTATCTCTGGACTTGGCAGTCATTTATGAAGCTTTCTACACCTGGATTCAGTAATGAGAATGACTACTCCCTTGAGTGACGTTGCTTCAGATACAGAGTAGAAAAATAATGATGATGTGGATTTCCGACAGCTACAGATGAAATTTTGACCAGTCTGTGCTCATTTCCTGCACTAACATGGGCCCTACTTTTCGATGCACTATATACATAATATGTTGGTGATGCTCTTTTGAAGGATAGTGACATTGCACCCTGGAATTCTATAAATACATGTGTTAATTAGGATGTGGGTTGTGATTTTGAAGACGTCACTTGTGAAAAGAAAGCCACTTTCACTTGTGCATATGTGCATATGATAAAATGGTCCAGGTTAAGCAATATGTTTTGGTAATACTGTAAATTTTCTCTGAGTGAAGTTTGGGTTAGGGCTGTCATGGCAAGGGAAATTTTAAGTGACCATCAAATATCATCCCGATAATTGTAGTTAACACAAATTGGATTTTCTGTTCATTCTATGCCACTAGTATAGTTTCTGAATGCAGAAAAAGTACGTGTAATGAAGAAAAGAGACCATTTATTGGCAGTGAACACTGGAACACATCTATAAAAATTGTATTTCTGTACCATCTTGCCATCAATGATAGCAGAGGGCAGATTTGCAATAAATAATGTCAAAGCCTATTCTTGAAATATACAAAGAAATGACAGAAAAAGACAGGTACCAATAGAAGATAAGCACCATGAGAGGTGGAATGAGAGAAAAGAGTGCTAGTTCTAACTAGTCTAATCTCGCATGATAAAAAATAATGTGGAAATGATTAAAAATACAGCATTTCTGTTAAATATTCACACTTATGCTGAATAACTGCAGCTAGCTCAAATCATTTCAATAAGCTTGATTATAGACTAATTGCTACCAAAGTGGGTGATCAAATTTCCTGTGTGTCTTGGATGCATTAACAGTTATGTTAACGAGATACGCAAAGTTGTTTTTTTTTTTCCCACGCACACATGGTCTTACCAGGTCAAGTAATTCATCAAAGTGTGAGAGTGTGTGCTCACCTCTCTGACATTAGGCAGCTCCAGGATGTCAGAAAAGACGTAGAGGCCTGGGGTCTCCAGCAGAGAGCTGACAGCCTGGGCCAGTGCAGAGCCTGACAGAGACAGGAGCTGCTCCACCTCCATCTGACACCAGGGAACACAGCAGACGGAGACACGGAGAGCAGGTTAAACCAACGCACTGCACTAAGAGCAGCTGACTCATGTAGAAACTAGAAGGGCATTCAGAGAGCAAAGACAACGGTCCACTCCACTTCTCGTTATGCAATATGATTATCACAAATCTTGACCCATGTTTTACTCATTGATACCAGTTTGTACAGCTCAGTTACTATGGTTCAAATTAACAGGCAGTATGTGCAACATTTAATGACATATGGTAAAGTGGAAGATTGCAAACAATTGGACTCCCCTACAGTGGCTGCAAAAATAAATAAATAAACAAATAAATAAAGAGTGTGAGAACATTTGTTTGGAGGTGATGTAGAAACACAACAGAAGTATTGTGGAGTCCATAGAGAGTGAGTCCCTCTCATCATTCCTGCTTTTCAATCCTCTATAATACCCCTAAATCTTACACACTAGACCTTTAATGGACTGTTTCCACTCTCAGATCTAAGATAGCCTAGGGCACATCACTGTTCTCCAAAGAAAGAGGAAAAACAGTTCCACCCTGTACATCTTTGACTGTATCGTGTGAAATAAAGCTTATATTTTATTTAATGCAGCACCTTTATCAATATATTTGGGTGACTAATGAGACTCCAAGCAGAATTGAGCTTTTTCACCTCCTCATTTCATCTCACTTAATTAAACAGAGCAACAGTGTACCTTATACACACACACACACACACATGCATACATATACACACACACATATATATATATATACACATATATATACATATACATATATATATACACATATACATATATACACACACACA
>JAQQZY010140283.1:0-17568 GCA_030068375.1 Ostorhinchus rueppellii
GTCTGCACAGTTGTAGATGAAATAATGTATTACGTGTGTGTAACTGACATTTCTGTAACTGCTGCCTATCTTTAAAGTTTTAGTACCACAATGAGGCCATTTTGGTTTATAGGAGAATTAGTTGTATTATTATTCAATTATTATTATCATAATGTTTTGTTTTTTTTTGTTTTTTTTAATCTTATCAGTCATTGTATTATATGTTTTAATTCCTGGAAAACAAAACTTGGTGGAACAAGTGAGATGGTTCACTGTTGCCACCTTGGTTGTGTTTTTGTTGTTATTTAATGCCTGTGCAGTAATCCACAACGTAGTTTCTCGAAAGCGAGACAACATCTTATCCAGGTCAATGAAATCAGGGTAATGTTTACAGGTGCAAACACAGAGATGAGACTCTTCAACATATTGGCTTATTAAGTGGTGATCACATGTCCCAGGTCCTGTTTATATGGTTAAATGATCAGGTCATGAATCCGCTCATCATTTTTGCATTCATATTCCACAGCTTCAAGATCGCCAGCACTTTGTGGAGAATGATGATATGTACTCACTCCAAGATTTGATCGACATTTCCAGTGGCCGACTCAGCTGCTCCCTCACAGAGATCCACACCACATTTGCTAAGCACATCAAATTAGACTGCGAGGTAAGATCATACATGTAAAGCACAAAGGAAAATACTAACAATGCTGTTGACTTATCAATGAACCTGCTGCTTGTCTTAGTATATGCAGAGTTCGCCAATATGCAATAAGAAATTGTTTACTACTGTATATAATAGTGATTCTGTAATCTCATAACTCTGTCCTTTTGTCTCATTTTGTGCCTGTGAGTAGCGATGCCAGGCCAAAGGATTTGTGTGTGAGCTGTGTAAAGAGGGAGACATCCTGTTCCCTTTTGACAGTCACACCTCAGTTTGCCACGACTGCTCTGCCGTCTTCCACAGGTTAGTTAGCACCCGAATGTGAATTTTCTTTCATCCAAAGGAATACGACACATTTAGTCATGGTTGAAGCCTGCTACATACTCTGTGAGAACAGATAAAGTTTGTTCTGGCCAGGATATTTCATGCCTCAATTAACCACGCCCACTTCCAAATTCTGACCAATCACATCCCTGGGAGCAAGAAGGAAATGTTTCTGTTCTCATAGAGTATGTAGCAGGTTTGACAGTTGAAAATGTAGCCCTTCCCGAACACACACAGTGTAGTAAAGTGGAACCAGACAACATTTTAACGCTTCGGTTCTTCACTGTATTTGTAGCATTTTTCTCTATAGAGCTCCCCCTAGAGTTTTGAAGTACATATTCACAGTCGTAAACCCTTCATTAACCCTTCCCCTCTGACCATGTGCATTTGTTTTCAATGAAGCTGGTGATAAGAAGTCAAAAAATAGTGATACATACATAATATATTACTAGAGTGTAGCGGAATGGGAAACTTTAGCCGGACAATGAAGTTTCAGACATTTGTTTCCACAGCTTAAGAACCTTAAGCTGTGGGGCTAACATCAGCAGATTGATGCTAGTGGCTACAGATGGAGCCTCAGACCACCTATCCCTGCACCCACAACCAATGTGGCAATGTGACCTGTCCGCCTGGATGACCAGGGGGTTCCTGTCCGCACGTCCCCCCTGGCACATCTGTAAACCATGATGTTTCTTGTGAGAGACGAGATCTTGGACCACTGAAACAAGATCTAGGCTACAGGGACAGCCTAGAGAAGTTGCAAGTGGTATATTCAGCTCTTGAGGCATTAGTAGGAAGGTGGAGAGCTTCCATTCTCCTCCTAACAAGTCATTTAACCATCACAATTACTTTGAAACTGTTTAATTAAGGTAAAAATGTTGCCAAGTTCCACTTTAAAGCCTTGGCGTTGTAGATGTACTTCTAAGCCAATTGTAGCTTGTATTGTGGGTCTAACTACATACAGGGAAATAATAAAAACATTAATAACTCTATCCCAGCAGCAGAAGTTGGGTCATTTCCAAACTGTCTGAGTTGTCTTAAACAGAAAAAGTCATTGTCCCAATGGACACCATTAATGTACTGTATATGTAACACAAATTGTTTGTTGTTGTTATGTGTTCCTTTAGAGATTGTTACTATGACAACTCCACAACTTGTCCACGATGTACCCGAATGACTGAGCGCAAGCAGGACGAGCCATCAGATGTGAAAAATGCATAAGTGGAGAAGATGACACCATGTAACGGCGTGTTGCACTTTGCCTATTTGATCAAATGAGTCCATTCAAGTATGATGGAGACAAGCTTTTGGTCTTTGTTTATAATTTGTTTCATGCGTACATTTATTTTGTAGTGTCTTTACATTCTTGTGCACTACATTATCAAGCAGGGTACAGGGTACCAATCTGGAAAATCTAATCTATTTTTAATCCAACATTTTCCGTTGTACTGAAATAGGATTAACTAAGCACTGTGTACGTGTTTGTGTGTCTGCTTGTATACATGTACAAAGTAAATCTTCTATATGGAGTGTGGGTAGGTGACTTTGCATGTAGAAGTTGAATGATATAAACCATTACATGCCTCAAATACTTTAACCTATACTGCCAACTTTGCTCAAACTCAATTTTTATGTTGCCACAAAAAAACTTTTAACCTTCATCGACATGTTGACAAAAATACTTTTTAATTAAATAAGCATAAACATATACAGATTCTAGTTTATTACGTTGTATCAGGTGGCAGAAAGTGTAGCTCAACAATGCATGTAGTCCAATATATTTGACTAAATGTGGTCATAGTGCATCTAGTTTTCTTGTTTGTGTTTCTTACTCTTCCTCCCCACAAGTTTTTGGGTCATCGGCAGTCAACTTACATTTAACTGCTCATGGTAGCTTTCAGCCTAACGTATTGATGTTTCCAACATTTCATTAGTCTCAGCCATTTATTCCTTTGCCTTACAGCAATATTTATTTTGAGCATTCCATTTGCACTGTAACATACAGTATAGGCTGCCATGAGTTCTTACGCTGCATAAAGGAGAAACAGTTGACAAAATCTTACTATGTGACATTATATTAGACAGGTGGTGTAAATATATTAATAAAGTTATAATTTAGTACATGATACCTGTATTGCCACCTGATATGTTATCAAAAGATTTTCTTGTTAGAAGGAACATTTAACTGAATGGGAGGTGACGTTAAATGTGTTTTTCTTTCATCTAAAACTGTGAACTCATTTCAGAGAACTTGATCTGTGTCTTATCTGGTTCACTTTAGTGCAGTGTGTAGCAAATAGATGTGTGTACTCATGAACATTGCGTGCCTAAAATTATCAGGTTACATACAGCTGTTGTCCAAACTTGTTTGTACACTAACCATCATGGTTTCAGTCTTAAAGTACCAGAAGTGACAAAGCTGAACTCAAGTATTTGTTTTAAAATAACCAGTTTTGGCTGTATTGTTGTTAAGCATATGATGTACTGTATTTTTTGTTTTTTAAAATAATGGACAAACATGGTAAATCATATGAAGTAATGCATGAATAAAGTCATTAAGAATAATAAATGTGTACTGTTGTCTGTAAGACAATATAAAGTTTGCATTCTAAGCCCTAATCATGTTAAATGTGTTGACACTTAATTGAGCGCAGTAACAAGGCCTAAATCCTAAAGGCATAGGGTACACATTTCAGGGGCGTTACAGGGAGTTTGCCTCCCTCAGTATTTAGCGCATTTCTTCCCCCAATAAAATCATGAAAGGAGATCATTTTTCCTTTAATATGTGCAGTAATGCTACTCAAAGGTGCACAATTGTAAGGTATGACTTCAAACCATCATCAAATCATTTATTGCCACAGCAAAGGATTTAACTGTTTCATTGTCTATAAATTCGATCCCTGTTGTATCTATCTATCTATCTATCTATCTATCTATCTATCTATCTATCTATCTATCTATCTATCTATCTATCTATCTATCACACAAAAAACAAATGTCTTAAGCAAATAATTACCATAATCACCAAAACTGAATGTGTTCTGCTATACAAAAGTAATAATACAGTTTAAGTGTTCCGTCCGAAAACGAAGACAATAATAATGATGAATGCTAATTGTTATCATCATGAATGAACAGGCGTATCCTTTGTAACCAACACATACATTCAGTTCAGGACATTTCAGCCCAAGGAAAAGAAAGCCGAAAGAAAAAAACAACAGCTGTTCTGCAGTCAAGTCTCGCGATAGGACGCATTGTGGAGCTCCACAGCAGAATGTCCTGGACTTGTTGATGATGGCTCAGACATCCGTCCTGTGAGATAATGGGGTTGCTGTCCATTTCTGTGGGACCCCTCCGGACCCGGGTACGGACGGTTCGGACCTGGAGCCGGGACTTTTCCTCTATTTCAGCCATGTATCGCAGCAGCTGTGCACCCGCGCCGGTAGGTTGACAATTTATTTGCGAATGTGAAAGTTAATACAATGCAATCCAAACCTACAAATTCACAATGAAAACAGATTTTATTATAAAAGATATATTTACAAATGTAATGAGTGTCTGCTGGTTGAGTTGGAGGGTTTGTACACGAGGTTTGGTCTGGGAAAGAAGGGAACGCAGTGTTCCTGTGCAGATACGAGACCCCCTCACAGTGTTCATAAAGGGTGCATGAAGAAGACACATCATAAACAGCCATGCTTTCTGCACTACTGCAGATGTCTGCGAATACGGCCATACGTGATTGATTAAAGAATGTTCAGTTTCATCTGTTTCATAACTAGGGGGTGTGTCTACCTCGGTGGTCACTGCCTGTTTCTGGCGTCAGGGGGAGTCACTGCTTTATAAAGACCCGGAGGTTCAACTTCTACTTGTGTGCGGACTGTTCTATAAACTAAAATAATATAATAACATAGTAACAATAATGAGCTGACCAGTCCTGCTGCACTTTAACTGCAGATTTATTACATTTTTTTCTATCGAATGTTCAGTTTGTGATAAACAGATAAAATACGTGTATGTAACATACATATTATGTAATAGTCTACAGATAGTCCTCTAAAGAGAGTTTTTTTTTTTTTAAAAAGTGCTCTACATATAACCTCTTTAATGTGACAAATGACAACAACTTACCTATAAATTAATAAATAAATTTAAAAACAAACAACATGTAGTTAGTTTTTACTAATTTTATATACTATGCAAAAGAGATAGATAGCAAAAAATTAATAATAAGAATAAGAATAATAATATGATCAGTGTTTAGTCAACGTAGGTGTAGTTTTTTTTAATGCATGAACCATCTTGTGAATTTTTATGCATCAGTTTATTATTTTTAGTAGTTCAGGGTCCTAATGCCTTCAATTCTTCATTCAGTTCCCAGACATTTTCACCGTGAGTTCTAAAAAAATACACAAAAGATTACAAAATCTATTCAAGTGCACCACGAATTGTCATAACATCTACATTTATAAGCTGTTGTCAAAAAAAAGCAACCTGCAACTCAAACATGAAAATGAGATGTATGTTATTATAAGAGTATGTCACAACAATAATGCAGAATGATCTAAGAAATTTGGACTGAAAATGTCAGAATTTCCCTTTCTGAATCAAGAGGACTTGATTTCAGCTTATGTTCAAAACTTTTTGTACATTCTAATCCTATTAGACATAATCTGTGTTTGGGGATGAGTTCAGAAATATTGGATCTGACTGAAAACTAATAAGTGATCAAACCAAATGTCAGAAAAGTAGACCTTGTTAAAGTTTATGTGGTGGCAATAATTAGATTGAACCACAAAGTGTCAGAGGGTTATATCAGCTCAAAAGTAATATTCATATCTGTTATTGTTGTCTTTGAGTAACATTACAGCTGCTTTTTCATAATAAAAGTGCTGTTCATGTCTTGAGGGGGACGTCTTTTTTGTTTGCCTGCAGTTGCTTAGTGTCAAGTTTAAGTGAATTATTTGCAACTGTATAGTAATGACTTTATAAAATTAGGGCAGCTGTGGCACAGTCCAGTTTGCACAGATCATAATGAGATTTCAGTAATCCCTCTAAAAATGTTGTTGACAACTGTAGCAGAGTGGATTTTACTTTTCAACAGCAAAACCACGGTATGACGTGGTAAAGTAATGACCTAGTATTATCGGGTTTTATCTGCGATTGTATTTTAGCATTTTTTTTTTTTAATTTTACAATATACACGTTTCACTGCATTGTAAAATAATGCACATTCTTTTATCACCTGACTAATGATCCCTGTCTTTATTACAGAAGATACTAATCCAGAGGAAATGTGGGACATTATATCGCCATAGTTTTCAACTTGCTCGCTGTTGTAACACAAACAAACCACCAAGAGGTAATTTCCTTCCTTATGCTATATTGCATAACGTAACAAAATTAGCACACATTCACCCACATCTTTTACGTCAGCGTAAGGCATTAAATTCACTTGCACTAAATTCTTCTTTCTTTGTTTTTGCTGTTCTAAAGGCTTTGAAAAATTTTTCCCAAAGAGTGAAGAAAATCCTGATGTCAACAAACCAGCTGAAGGTGAGGAAGATATAAGTTATTATCCAAAAAAGAAAATGCAAATCCTCTGATAATTCCTTTCATTGCTTTGAACATTTTTTTCTTTTACTTTTGCTGTTTTTAGAAGAAAATACCAAAGAGCAAGAATCTCTTGGAAGAGAAGATCAAGACATGAATGGAGATGGGAATGAAAGACACAGTGGAGGAGGAAAAAAGGAGGAATCTCATTGGTGGACACGTTTTCAGGTGCAGATCTGTGAGGGGGTTTTATACCTGTATCTATGTGTCGATGAATCTCCTTTAGATCCATTGTCTGACTTATATCATTCTGAAATATGACACCTAGGACCTTGAATTATTTAATTAAGATGGTGGAGACCTTCAAATCTGAGATGTCTGTGCACTGTTGAATCCTTTGTACATGTGCATCCAAAATGAGCTTTCTTATATTACAATGAGGCTACAACTATTAAATTCAGTTTAGTTTTGATAATTGCAGTGTATTAGAGTATTACAGTAATATTTATTTTTTAGCTGTGTGCTGATTTGTCTATAATTAAGGATCTCTTTAATCCCCTCTCTATTTATTGTCAAATAGGAGGACTTTCCACTGAAAGAAAACACAGTGTGGAACATAGCTGTCGGAGCAGCAGGGATGGCATCAGCTTTCCTGTATTTTTACTTCAAAGAGACAGGGGTCCAGATCTCCTGGAAGGACTTTGTTGATCACTATTTGAACAGAGGCTTGGTAAAAAAAAAAAAAAAAAAAGAAAGGAAGGAAGAAAAGCATGTTTAATGTAACTTCTAAACATATCTTCATGTTTTTATTTATGAGTTATTGTGTTTTCTTTACAGGTGGATCACCTGCAGGTTGTCAACAAACAGTATGTCAAAGTTTTTCCTGCCCGTGGAGTCAGCACATCAGAAGTGGTCAGTTGTTTTATTTTCTCTTCCAAAACCTTTACCCATGGGTCTGTGCCTGTAGCTTCAGTCTAATGAATGAATGATGGCTTAAATACAGTCATTTTAACAGAGACTGTAATTCACAATATGTACTCTTTAAAAAGTAATGATCACCATAGTACGTAAGTAGGATGCTACCAAAGTTTATATCAATAGTATATATAAATATATATATATATATATATATAGATGATTTTTTTTTAAACTTAAGATTAAAAATCATCTGCTGTAACTTTTGCTCTGTTTTTTGTTTTGTTTTTTTCCATATTTTTCAGAACTACTTGTGGTTCTACATTGGCAGCGTGGACTCATTTGAGCATAATCTGGAGGTGGCTCAGCAAGAAGTGGGTTTAGATTCCCAGATACCAGTATTCTACAGCAGTGAAAACGATGGGTGAGAAATCAAACCCTCTTGGCATCATGTTTTAGACTGATGGCTTGAGTTTTGTTCTTGATTCATTTGCTAGAGTTTGTTGTCGGCCTCAGCCACCTTCTCTCTCTTTTTCCACAGGAAACATCTATTAAGTATCATCCCACCTTTATTACTGGTGGGTCTGTTACTTTTTGCCATAAGACGAGGTCCTCTGGGTGGCGGCCAGGGAAGGAAAGGAAACCTCTTTGAAATGAGTGATTCCAAAGCCAAGTTAATAACAGATAACATCGGGGTCCGGTTTAAAGATGTCGCAGGCTGTGAAGAAGCTAAACTGGAGATTTTGGAGTTTGTCAACTTCCTTAAGAACCCGGGACAGTACAGGGACTTGGGAGCTAAGATCCCAAAGGTATTCTTTTTGCTTTTAATGGATAAATTATTGGTTCAGTGTTCAGTGTGTTAGATTTAGGGAAGGCAGGGTAAGGCAAGTTTATTTTTATAGCACATTTCACGTACAGGACAATTCAAAGTGCTTTACATTAAACATGAAAGCATTGCAAGAGAGGCATAAAAAGAGAAAGTGAAAATATAAAATATTAAAACATAAAAATCACAAAGAACAAAAATTTTAATTAAAATAGACATTAAAATCATAAAATTCATTAAACCCCCCCCCCCCAAAAAATAAAAGCTTTAAGCTTAAAAGAAACTGTGCAGATCTAAACTTCTAAGTAAGAAGTTTAGGGGAATTTATCTGCAGAAATGGAATATAACAACATATTTATCTGTACAGAGGCAGAGGATCTATTCTGTTACAACAGCGTGTTTCTACAATAGCTCAGAAAATACTTCTTATTTTTGCTTTTACACAATGGGGGGCATCCAGTCATAATGCACCTTTACAGTGTACTTTTTTCAATCCAATTTTATTCATTTTTTTGTCCTGTTATGGCCTCTGGTAATTATATATCTGTAAATGTGTTAAATGTGCCACCTCAGTTGTGTACTGCTGCACATCAGATATTATACAAAAAATGCAAATCAGTGTCACAAATCCACATAAAGACCTTAAACCGTATCAGTCACCTAATATATTCAGGAGTGGGCCACAGTTATTTAAAGCTGCGTATGATATTTATCACCAATTTGTCATCAAATCTGTAAAACCCGAGTGATAGCCTAAGTATCACAGATCTGTAAGTGTTTCAGTGATTATGCCCCTCACAGTGAACAACTTCGAAGGGTTACTACCACAAACACTCCATTTGTTTACATACCAAACCGAAACCTAAACAAAAACATCGCTCGTAGTTTTTTTGGCTTTTCCACGCAGCCGCAGAAGTAAGAGGCAGTGAAGCCATTTCCGTGTTTGTTGCCGAAAAAAGCCAAGTGACGGTTTCATGTAGATTTGGGTTTGGTATGTAAATAAATGGACTGTTAGTGTTGGAGTATAATTTGAAGTTGTTGTGAAGGGAGTGATTCGAGTGTGTAATCACAGAAAGACTAATGAATTTGCGACACTTAGGCTATTTGTTTTTTTGTTTGTTTGTTTCAAGCAAAAGGAAAGAACCAAAACATATCACGAATACAAAGATCCAATGGCAGAGCAGATACACAAAGCATTTTGTAAATTTAAGGAAAAGATAAATAAAATAAATACATTTAAAAAAAAAAAATTACTAAGACCAAGAAAATAAATAAACACTTGTCAAATATATCAGCAATAACAAAACAAATTTAATAAGTAGTGCTCGAAAAGGAGTGGGAAGAAGAAAACTTATTAAATCCCACCCCTTCTCCCATTTATACAACTTAAGACATAAAATTAGCTTCCTTAATGATAAAGTTACATCTGTTCTGAGCCATACTAATGAAAAAAAAAACAGATGAAAAAAAACCCAAGAGATCACTATCACATACAGATTTGATGAAAAATTGGTGATGAACATCAAACACAACTTTAACCATTTATCCAAAAGCTCCAGAACACACAAACTGAACACTGGTTCTAATCACACCCTTTCAGGTTTTTAGTAAACACCATAGGGGAGGGTGAGGTGATGGGCGTTCAGCTGGTTGTGAAGTGCAGCTGGACCACTAGATGCCACTAAAGATCAGACACTGAACTGACACTGAATTCTTATTTTATGCTCTGGTTTGGTAAAAGTCTGATTACACATACCATGCAGCAGTGACTGGTGGACAACAAGACATTTTCGATTATTTCCAGTTCCTGACACCTGTTCTTAAGAGCAGTGCCCTTTGTTTTCAGGGTGCTTTGTTATCTGGACCACCTGGAACGGGGAAGACATTGTTGGCTAAGGCCACTGCAGGAGAAGCCAACGTCCCTTTCATCACCGTCAATGGGTCAGAGTTCCAGGAAATGTTTGTTGGAGTGGGTCCAGCAAGGGTAAGAACTGAGAGAAGTAAGGAGTCACTCCAGGACTGTGGAGGCTGAATGACGAGTCACATGCATCTCATTCATCTGTAAACACATTATTTGCTTGGATTGATGCATCTTCTACCAAAACTGTGCTTTCTATGTTTGCATCATGTTTAATATGAACCCTGACTCATAAACCAGTAAATATTTACAGTCATTGCAGGACTTATGATGTTTCTGTTTGGTATTAGGTAAGGGATATGTTTGCCTTGGCTCGTAAAAATGCTCCCTGCATCCTTTTCATTGATGAAATTGATGCAGTGGGCAGAAAGAGAGGCCAAGGGAACTTCAGCTCCCAGAGCGAGCAGGAAAACACTCTCAACCAGTTGCTCGTGGAGATGGATGGTATAGCTGTTATTACACACTTCTATGTTTGGATCACATTTCCAATTTGACATTACATAATACAGCACTGATGTTTCTAATTTTTATTTGGTGTTCAGGGTTTAACAGCAGCACTAATGTAGTCATTTTGGCTGGTACCAATCGAGCTGATGTTCTCGATCCAGCTCTGATGAGGCCTGGACGCTTTGACCGACATATATACATAGGTATAGTACCGTCTCTGTTGCACTTCGACACGTGTTCCCACATGAGCTGAATATCTTTGATGAAAAACGTGTCAGTGTTACATTCATCCTTTACTAATCCTCTTCCCCTCCTTTCTCATATTTCATATTTAATTGTTCTGTCAGTACTTAACATTGTTTGATGATTCATATTGTTGGTTTACAGCAGCTCTGATCTCCTCTTAACCTACATTTTCTTACCTCTGATTATGGTGAATACTATTGGCAGGGTTTGATCTTCATCTTGTCCCTTAAATCATCTCATCTGTGCAACATCTCCCCTGTCTTTTATTTGTTTATTGTTGTGCTATGGCTATCTGAGCTTTGTGCGTTAACATGGCATAATGTCAGTTTTGTACCCCTGCACACCAGACATACATCAAAATGCCATTCAGTGCCACTAATTGACATAAAGACCCTTAAACCATATTAGCTTTTTTGTTCTCCACATGAGAACTGACAGATAATCTTGCTGACACTTGACTTGTGCAGTCACAGTTTCCATAAAAATAGCTTCAAACAAATTAAATTAACCAGTTATTTTTGTGCCTGCTCTTGTTTCATGTCGTTAAACGTGTGCTTGGTGCGTCCTGGTGCTTTCATCTTTGTGGATAAATTGGTTGATCTTTTCTCTGTCTGCTAAATCTAATTCACGCCCCTCCAACAGTGCAGCACAATGGTGGGCTGGGCAGTTCTCTCTCTGACAAAGAAAACTGGAGCAAAATCAGAGCTGATGTTCTATAAAAGAAGGATTAAATAAGTGGAGGCCAGAAAAGGGGCAGGGTATGCGGCTCCTCTGTTGGCTTAGTACGCTGCCTTTCTTTTACTTCTGCTGTTGTATATGTAAAAAGTGTTCAGATGATATTAATTATTCATTCTGTTAACCCTTAAAGACCTAGAACTATTGTTGCAGAGCCTTCCAAATGAATTTTCTCTATATTTAACCTTTCGTAAGTGATTTATTACACTTTATTCTAATATTATCATTTACACTTTACATCTTTCAGTTAAAATCAGGTCTTTTACTCTATTACATTTTCTAATCATGTTCATAAAAGCTCAAAGATTATTGTATCTGAACACAAAATTAAGAAAAAGGGACTTTTTCAGCAAAATATATCAATGAGGGAACATGAAACAAGTGTCTAAAACGGCTGGTATTTGTCAAAATAAATGAGTTTTACTGTATTAGTAAGTCAGTGTTGCAGAAGATGACAGTGTTTCCATATTGGTTACATAGCTTCTCAATATCAAAATGAGTCACATGTAATGATAAAAAGCAGAGAAACTGCATTTTATATGAATTATTTCATGTAGTGATATGATGATTGTTGTTAAAGTAATTCAACATTTTAGATCAGTAGATACCTGTGGTTAGTGTTGGCTGTTTAAGGTCTTTACAGTTAAATAACCTCTTACTGTGATGTTATTCTACCTTGGGCTCAATTATGGAAAAAAAAATCAATATTACGATTATTTTGGTCAATATTGAAATCATGATTAATTCAAACGATTAATTTTGAGTTTTACATTTATTCAGCATTTCTCTCTCAAAAAACACTTTGTTATTGATTCTTTATGCAAAACATTCAAATTGAAAATACATTTTGTCTACAAATATGTACTTTACAGTTGTTTTGCAATGGAATGGAATGCATTGCACATGCACATCTCAGAAATTGTGTAAAGAAAAATGTAAAATAAATTGTTTCAACTCAATTATATGAGTTTTGAGATCATTTGGCAACAAAATCAAAATCGTGATCAAAATTCGATTAATTTCACAGCCCTATTTCTACCTATTTTTTTTTAATTAAAGAAAACTAAATGTGGACTGAATCATCCTGTATCAGTTCATCAGCTGTATCTGTATTATGAAACGTATTATTCACCTATGCGTCTCTTAATAGTCCATCATCCACACACCACCCTGAATCTCACTCTTGTCTTCAAGAATAGATTTATTAACTCCAAATATTTCTGGAGTTTTTTTTCTCGTACAAATGACTGCCATTGGCTTTATGATTTTGTTTAGTGAAATAAAAGAACCAGGTGTATCCTTGGAAAAGTCAGAGCTGCTGAGCTTCAGAGCTTCATAATGGTGTACTTGTGTTGAATGAAACAGTTACACTTGCCTACTCTTACCTGATTTGACCTGAAGGTCGGCATCTGTAGAAAAGCACATTTTCCACTTCAAAGTATTCTAACAAGCAAACCTGTAATGTAAGAGAAAGTCAAGCTGAATGTCAGGGCCTCTTAAGGGGTTTCTTACAAATGTGGTATTTATAACACCAGTGCTGTCATATTGGTTGTGGTGCTTTGATCGTTATAAAATGAATAGTTCATTAATATAAGATCATGGAGTGAGTTCTTTCTGTTATTTTACACTTGTTTTTGTTTTGATTTCAGGCCCACCAGATATAAAGGGCAGGGCATCTATCTTCAAGGTGCATTTGAGACCCCTGAAGCTGGACCCTCATATAGAAGTAGAGGCTTTAGCCAGGAAACTAGCTGCATTAACTCCAGGTTTTACTGGTAAGGATGGTGATGTGCTTTCATGTTTATGTGTGTGCAGACTTGATAAGATTAGACAGGTGACTTTCTGTAACAGTTGGTGTCCAATGTTTTGATCAAATCTCATCTGATGTGATTCTGATCTCTGTTTGCTTCCTAGGGGCTGATATAGCGAATGTGTGTAATGAAGCTGCGTTGATAGCAGCACGTCACCTCAAGCAACATATCAACACTAAGCACTTTGAGCAGTCAATAGAGAGGGTTATTGGAGGTAAGTGAATAAATAAACAGAAATGCACATTAAGACAACAATCCCACGACTGGACAGACTGAAGATGGCACCGAAGTACATACTTTTGTTTTACAATATACTGATTTTACATGCACTGCAAAGAGTGGTGATGTATTTGATTTTTTCTTTTTTTTTTCGTTTTATCAACCCTTTCTTATGTGAACTTGATATTGTAAATTCAGACATATAATTCAAACTAATTCTTGAGGATCCTTTGTTGTACTTTTACTAATTTCAATAAACTATAGATTTGATCTTAATGTAACTCAAGTGTAAATTTGTATTTATTTTTTTATATCGTAGAGCAGCCAAAGGATAAAGTTAGTATCCAGGCTAATGAGTGCATTTACTGTTGTCAGCTGTTTTACACGTACTTACTTTTTGTCTAATTCAGTTACTTTTTTCTACTCTCAGGTCTGGAGAAAAAAACTCAGGTACTGCAGCTACAAGAGAGGACTGCTGTAGCGTATCATGAGGCTGGACATGCCGTGACAGGCTGGTTTTTAGAACATGCAGACCCCCTTCTCAAGGTACTTACACAAATTCCCATTTCTCTTTGATTTCATTCCTGTCTCTTTACCCTTAATTCCTCTGCAGATGTCACGAAATGATCCCACTGATGTTTTTCCTTCCAGGTGTCCATCGTTCCCAGAGGTAAAGGTTTGGGTTATGCTCAATATCTGCCTAAAGAACAGTATCTGTTCACCCAGGAGCAGCTGTTTGACAGGATGTGTATGATGCTGGGGGGTCGGGTGGCTGAGCAGGTTTTCTTTCATCGATTGACCACTGGAGCCCAGGATGACCTCAGGAAGGTCACACAGTCGGCCTACGCACAGGTAGACTCCACATATGAATAAGCTTTGATATTTTTTTTTGTCTGTGAGTGTGTTTTTGTTTTTTTGTTTTTTTTTACCTCACACTACATGTAAGAGAGTTGCTTTTATATCATTGTAAATACTTTACAGCTGAACTTAACACATTTAAATAACCAAAGGATTTACTTTACATAAACTTTAACCCTATAGTTTGAAATATTAGGCCATCTCTAAGTGCTTGTTTTTCTGCATATTTTAGGTCGTGCAGTTTGGAATGAGTGATGCAGTGGGTCAGGTGTCCTTTGACTTCCCTCAGCAGGACAACATGATCACTGAGAAGCCTTTCAGTGAACCTACAGCCCAGCTCATAGACCAGGAGGTCCGTTCACTAATAGAGTCAGCCTATCAGCGCACACTCAGGCTTATCACTGAGAAGAAACAAGCAGTCGACATGGTGAGAACTGTAAATAGTGTCCAGAGATCAGGAGAGACATAAGTAAAAGCTACTGAAAGCAACTTAATTGTAATTATTTCTGGTTATTATTTAAATCCTATTACTGCTGCTTCTACAATGTTCATTGTATAATTGAGGTGGATTATAAAAGCTAATTTTGATTCAATTGCAGTTGATTGATTGAAATGATTTCTGTGCATATATTGTAGGTAGCAAAACGTCTTCTAAAAAAGGAGATTTTGGACAAAGCAGACATGGTGGAGCTGCTGGGACCTCGGCCATTTCAAGAGAAGTCCTCATATGAGGAGTTTGTAGAGGGTCTGGGGGAACTTGAGGAGAACACATCTTTACCTGCAGGCTTAAGGGACTGGAAGAAGAATTAAGAAGATCCAAAGCATCTGTAGAAAGCGCAAAACACATGTGCCCTTTACCTGCAGGTGGACGCGTAGCCTTAAGGCAATTATTCCTCTGGATTCAGGGGCATTTTTCTGAAGTCGAGCACCATCTGGTCCAGACTGCAGTCTGTCAGAGATCTGACTCACAGATCCATGAGAACAGGATGAAGTGGTGCAGGGGTCTTAAGTGACCTTGAATATAAAATGTGCAATTTTGCATGTTAATTCATGTGCAAATTCCAAAAGCATAAGCTGTCATGAGGGTTTTTTTTTTGTTTTTTTTTAAATTTTCACTGGAAGTGCCTTATTCTGTTGCAGACATATTAATACTGACCCAGTGGAGAAGACCACTGATCACTTTACAGAAACACATTGAGATCAGGTCTGAACAGAGCTTGACAGACACAACACCAGTAGTTAAGTTTATGAATGTTTAGCCTAAGTTTAAGAAACTTCAAGGGCAAATCACTGTTTAAATCCAGAATATTTCAGGAATGTCAGATGTATGTCTGTTTTAGATACAAGGGATCTCTTTTTTATGTTTTATAGATAAAAGGTACATTAGTGTCAGTTCAATACTACTCCAACATGTGTGGGCCATAACTGAATTAGAGTCAGTGTCTTTTTCCATCAGATCACGTCTCTGTTCAACATTGGTTTGAGTCAAGTAAGAGACAAATCTAAGTATGTGCTCACATTTGTTTTATTGTTTTAAAAAGTTGGATTTTCATTTTTTCCAAACTAGTAAGTTAAGTTAGTCACATAAATGTTCATTTGTTTTGTCATTTTCATATATTGGACAACCACTCCAAATGTTGGTTTCCTCAGTGTTAATAGCCAGTTTTGGTGGTGATCAGTGGGGTTTAGTGTATAAAATGTGTGATCTCAATTCACACAGTGACAGTATAGACAACAGGTTGTGAAAGGACCACAGTCAGTGTTGATCTGACATTAAATAAATATTCAGTACACAGATAATCCAGCCGCTCTGTTATGAATCCAGAAATACTTAGATAATGATTTCCATCTGTATGTCCTGCTGTGTGTAACATTTCAAGGTGCACTTAGACTTTAATATGATGAAGAGTGCAGAGCTGATAAAAGTACTGTATTACAATACTGGCACTAAAAAGATACTGTTCACAGTGGAAGGCCCGTTTTTCATCGAATTGTTTTAACTTAATAAATGACACAATGAAACAACTTGAAGATGTTTATTATTCTTCACCCATTCCAGTGTAACTTTTTATCCATCGTGTCTCAGCTTTCAGAATTATTGGCACTCCTGGTATAGACAAGCTAAATATCAGATAAATTAATCAAGTAATCAGCTATAACTTTTGTGTAGAAAAATGTGAAATATTGCATTATAAGGTCATTCATTTTCATGAAGATGATTATAAAATTGTTGGCACTTGATTGTAGTTTTTGGCGTTCTTGCAAAGTTCATCAACTCTCCCTGACTGTAGTGCAAGTCTACCTTTAGTTCTGACTGCTTCAAGTATCTTGCGTCTCAGATAATGGCATGTGACCACCGACACTAACGTCCAGTCATCTTAGCAACAACAGTGGCAGCCATCATGATGTTAAAAAAGAAAAGAGAAAAAAATTTTGTATTGAGAGCCATCAAACTAAAAAGTGCTCTGAAACATTTTGGATATAGCTTGGTACTTGGTCTGTTTATCCTTTGGGTCGTCTGCACCAAATGCCAATAATTCTGGAGGGCACTGTAAATAAAGGTCAGTGAGAGAAGTGCAATATTTTCATGGAGGCAAATGTAATAAACACCACACATTAAAATGGAGAAGATGTGATGGACAGAGTGGCCATGTGGAAACTCACTTTCTGAGTTTCTGGGCTACTTTGTCACATTAAGTAAAATCCTCATTGTGATATTTAATTTTGGCCATCTCTGTTGATTCACATTTCATCTCATATCCTGTTTTTGCAATGCGGAAATTGCTTGAACTTTATTCAGAAAGTCTGACCATGTGCTGTGGACAGAACTGTAAGGGCCACCCACGCTGTCTAGGCTAATCCCACCCTGAGAGGCTGTAAGGATGGAGGCGCTGGTTTTCTGCGGTCCTCATACCCTGTCTGTTTTCTATAAACAAAGCTTAAAATCTTCCACCAGCCAAGAGTGCATTAAGAACTATTTGCATGAAAAACATAATAGCTGTGTGTGTGTGTGTGTGTGTGTGTGTGTGTGTGTGTGTGTGTGTGTGTGTGTGTGTGTGTGTGTGTGTGTTTGTGT
>JAQQZY010140390.1:0-17528 GCA_030068375.1 Ostorhinchus rueppellii
GGTCTACATGAACTGTAAATGCTCTGTTTGGGTCTGAATTCTTCATTCATTCAACTCCACAGGTCCATCTTCAACCCCATTTCTGAGTAATGACACCAGAAATGTGGTTTTGAGCGCTGGCCCTTTAAATGCACATGAGCCACGTCAGGCCCCGCTCCCTCCAGGTTGTTGACTGTGCTGCTCTGTCCCACCAACTGAAAATTTTAGATATTCAGCTTGAAGTTTGGACATATCTTCAGTTTTTACTACAACCACTGCTGCTGATAAACAATTGTCGTACTCAGAGAAATGTTCGTCAGAAGTCTTGACCTTATATGGGCAAATGTTGTGATATAACAGTTAAAGACGTAATAAATTAAGCAAGAATTAAAAGAGTTGTAGAAATCCACTCAATTTTTCCAAAATGAAAATAAAGATAGCTTTGCAGCACCTGGACTGAACTGTATGAACTATTCGGGTCCAAATACACAAATAAATGAACCTCAGACTGATAAAAGTGGGTTTAGCTAAATATGAGCCCTTGAAATTTACTGTTTTGCAACATCATAACGTAGCACTTAGCATTAGCTTAATCATGGCACTTTCTGCTCCTGTAACTCCTCCTTTTGTTCAAATATGATCACTTCTGACTCCAGAAAGCCAAGATGACAATGCCAAAAGCACAAACTCTGGTTTTCAAAAAGGCAGGTCAAAAACATGGACAATGGATGTGCTGTTTTCTCTTTTTTTTTTTGTAAGGGATTTTATCTTTTAACCTATTATTGTATTTTATTCTTTTATTTTGGTTTTATTGATTGTTCTGTACAGCACTTTGGTCCAATGCGGTTGTTTTAAAGTGATTTACAAAGTTAGATTGGATCAGAATATCATTTGTATGACAATTTAATTGCTAACTTTTAGTTTTTACATATGATTGATGGTAATAAAAGTATGAAAAAAATCTATCAAACCACATAACTTAATCTTACTTTTAAGATAATTCATTCATTAAGGGAAAATGACCTTTTGTCTCCTCCAGTGCTAACATAAACACATAATCACATGCATAGACACCCACCTACCACACTGTTGTTACACTATTTATTTTATGACTAGACAGTATGTACTTGTGGCTTATCTTTTTCCACATTCAACAATTGTTACTGTATAAGAACACACATCTAATCACCGTTTGGAAACTCTGTCTGGCAAGTGTTGGATGCTAACGAATCAGTGGATTAATGTTTCATCCTATTAAGCTTCTTCGTCTCCTCTTAGATCTCTGCAGCAGCGACGGTGAAGTCCTACACACTTCCACACTGTTTTTTTTTTTTTCTCATTCCTCTGTGAAGCAGATGGACACAGAAAGGAAGAAAAAAATAACACTCTGGGGAAAATCTTGAAAGATTCCCCAACAAAAAGAGGTGAGTTCCCATGGGGAGAAGACAGTAAAATTGGATGGCAAACATCTCTGGAAACTCACAGTCATGCTCACACAAAGTACTGAACCACAGTGGATTTTAAGCTCTTATCACATGTTTCTGTTCCTGTGAGGTCAGTTCTATTTGGAGACACGTCCTCATCTGTAAATGAAAATGTGTCATTCTACACGAGACCACACAAGTTTCCTCTTCTTTCTTCTTCCTCTTACTGTACATTTGTGCCCTTTATAAAACTGCCCCTTGTTCTAATTGATCTATAATTGGCGCATGTGCAGAAGGCAGTGTGTTACCTCGATGGCAGACAACGCAGATGAAGGAACACACTGAGGCAATGAGTCGGTCTGCAGTGATAACGACTGAACAACCAGGTGGGTACGTACGTCTGACTGGTGAATTAGTCACAAGGGGCTCTTCCTTTTACATACACACGCAGACATCCATATGTGCACACAGAAATACCACACACACAGGCACACATGCACAGCTGCATCCTGTCACATCTGACAGTGCATTTTGTTCTGCAGGTATGTGACATGTTTAAGTATGGGTGGATAATGAACATTATTTCACATGCTTAGATACAAGGCGGAGAATGCTTCACTGGTTACACTCTGTGCAGCCTTTTGATCCAACAAGACCCTGATGGGGGTTGACACACATGCACACACCCACCTACACACACACACACACACACACATACACACACACACACGCACAGATATCCCACTAGGGCATTGTCTGCTATCAGGTGTAATTTATGAACTGAAGGGATGTTTTATTTATGCTGTATAAAATTATGGTGCACATTAAAGCAAAAAGAAAATATGCCAGCACCTGGAAGTAAACACCCCCCTCCTGTAGTATTCTACTGGTTCATACCATTATGAAAAAGTGAAACTAAAATATCACAGATTCGATAAAAAGTAGAGACTTATCCAAGTACTGACAGTGGTTGGTCACCACAGTTGTCAATCCCCTGATGTAAATCCTCATCACTGAAAAAAGCTGTTTCAAAATCTTCACGTTATTTTCTGGGATTTAAGTTAAATTAAAACTCACATAAGTACGGATCCACTCTTTTTTTTTTTTTTTTATCCAAAGCGGATTTCAGACTTTTTAGGATTTCATCAAGCTAAATCAAGTCAGTGTTTTTGTGATTTATTTATTTATTTTTTTATGTGATATTTGGGAATATCAAAAGCGGATTTTGGCAACTATAATGACCCATCATGGTTTTGAATCCAACAGACCTGCAGAAACCACTTTTGTAACTATATCTGTGTCTCAAAGACTGGCCCAAAATAACATTACACAAGTAATTCCAGAGGTGGACAATCCCAGCTCCATAGAGTAAAAGTCCTGCCATGTATTTGTTCCAACCATTCACTGAACCAGCTCATCCAACAACTCCTCATCCAGGTTGATGAAGGAATAATTAGTGGAATCTCCTGTGTTCAGTGAACAGGTAGAACCAATACATGGCAGGACTTTTACTCTATGGAGCTTGAATTGTCCACCTCTGCTTAATTCTCATTCAGTGGGAGACAACAACATTGCAGTCCATTCTTACATTCAGTCTATGCAATATATCAATGCACCACTTCAAGTCTTCAAGTTGTCTTCACACAAAAAATAATGTAAATCATTTTAACTCATGAGAAGGAAATTTTACGTAAAATTTAATTAGCTGCTACAGTATTATAAAAAGTATCCACCCCTAAAGACTTTTACCGTTTTACTGCTTTTGAAAAGGACATTTCTTTTGAGAAAATAAATAAATACATTAAAATATATAATGAAAAAAAAAGTGATGGCATAAATATTCATCCCCTTATTAGATGCACCGTTGGCCTCAAACACAGTATTAAGTGTGTGTGGATAGATCTGTCAACTCACACATCTGGACACCGCAGATTAAGTCCACGTGTTCAAGCTCTCTCAGGTTTCACAGATCAGGTGGGAACAGCGTTCACCTTGTTGTCCTTAAACCATTTATGTGTGACCTTCACTCTGTGCTTCAGGTCATTCGCCTACTGGAACATAAATCGTCTCCCAAGTCATTGTTCTTTTGCAGATTGAATCAGGTCGTCCGCCAGGATTTTCATGTCTGTCTGTATGTAAATATTTATCTATGCGTGTGTGTCTAAGGAGGTGAATTTTTTTTTTTTTTTTTTTTTTTTTTTATGGGCACTGTATATCAGAATACAATACACTACAGTAGAGTTGCGGAAAATGCTCAACTGAAAGATGCGTCATGATGTGGAGATGATAATTGACCGTGTTGCAAATGAATATTCAAGTTTCTCCTTGTCCAAATAATGCACTGCAGAAGGATCTGTGTTGTTTTTGTGTTTACTGAGATGTGTTAAACAGATCCTGGTATTGACACGATGCAGTTGCCCACTGTTGTGCTAGTATTAATTAATGAGTCTAAATTACTAGACTGTCTTTAATTCATTAGTGAAAAAGTAACTATTAAAAACTGAGTATGTTGAGATGCATCGAGAATTATTGTGTCTGGATTCTTAACCCTTTAACCCTCGCCTCAACCATAGCACACATATTGACTCACTATATCTTATTGTAAAACACATTTTACTTAATTCCACCTGTTTCAGCCATCCCTACCACTCGGTACCACTCAGTAGATTGGTAGAGATGAATAAATTTCTAGAACATTTGTCGAGAACATCTAGAATAAATATTTAGAACACATATCTACTTTCATAAAAAAAAAAAAAAAAAAAAAAAAGATTGTTGTTATTAGTGCCCCAAGGAAATAAAAATGTAAAGAAAATATTTGTTCATTGCTTTTTTCTTGGTGAGGACTTTAAAGGGTTAAGTGGTGAGTTACTGCTCTACAATACACTGATGTTTGCAATAGAAAAGTAGACAAAACACGTGGGAGAAACTAAAATGAACGCGTTCTTTTTACACATATTTTAGCTTTTGAATATTAGGAGTCTTTCAGTGACAGTGGGATAAAAACCATCCCCAAAAGCAAGGGATTGTGGGTGATATTTGTGAGAATAAACTTACCGCACAATGCATCTTTCTTTCTGTGCACATTACTAGTTGCGTGTTAGCGGTAGGTATCAATTATTCTGACAGAACACAATCAGGGGGAATCTCTGCACAGAAAATGCCTCAGTATTACAGTGTCACATCCACAGAAACGTGCATATAGATCCAAACCTATGCAGAAGTCTCAGAGACATGTGGTCTAACAGCAGAAACCCGACTGCAACACAAATTTAGACTCATGCTCATGTACATGCACAGAAAGGGAGTGCCTGTATGTCATTCCATTAAAGCCATTACTTCAGCAAAAGGATGGATGCATGGAGACCCACTTAAAGCTTCACATGCCATCCATGACTCATGTGACTTTGCATTACTAGATCGCCCATAGTCCAGGGAATATTATATAAAAGTGCTTGCTGCAGCATTAAGATCACTGTAGCAGTGCTCAAGTCATGGACAGCTGCAGAGAACTCTTCAGGGGCACTGAGTGGGAGTGGAACTCTGATCCTTGAAGCACAATATATTATGCCAAGAGAGGTGCTAAGAGAGTGCTGCAATGACTCACAGAAAGAGAAGCCTGGTTCAGAGTTACTTCGAATACGTGCAGATTTTTAGCAGAAACAATGTTTGACCACTCACCAAATTTCAACAGTTTCACCACGTCTCACCTTTTGTCTCTGGAAATCATTAAATTCAGTTTCTACCAAGGATCCATGACAAGACCAGCTGAAAATGTACAACTTCTCACTTCTTTTCTGCAGTTTTCTGAAAACCTGCCAGTGCGCAACATTGCAATTATAGGAAATGATGTATCATTTCCTTAGCAAAGAGTCTCTTTACTTCCAGTCTGATTGCCAGCTTTTCAGACTTTTTTGTGACTAGACATGATTTCTAGCATCTTAAAATATGAATAAGGACAGTGACAGTAAATTGCACAGTACAGTTGTATTTCTACTACTGAAGAAATGCTGAAAACTAAAAAGAAACGGTGGAGAAAATCGCCTATTTATATTTGTCTTATATACAGTACATCATAAGCAGAGAAAACATGAAACTGACTAGAATGGCAGCATTTCAATGAGAGAAACTACAGCCAAGACTCTGGAGGAATATCATACATCTTGTTATTTATATTTTGCACTTTTTAATTTATTATTTTCAATGCACATCTGTCCATGACGGAAAACTGGAAAACTATCCTATCACTATAAATTAAAAAAACACATGACCCTGACTGTGGTTGGCGACTTGTCCAGGGTGTACCCCGCCTTCGCCCTTAAGTAGCTGGGATAGGCTCCATGCGACCCCCGTGACCCTAGTGAGGATAAAGCGGGTATAGAAAATGAATGAATGAACCTGACTGAATATGACTGAGTACAGGGCAGATATCAAACTGAACCCAGTGGCTGGTTAACTATAACCTATGACTGTGGAAGTAAAAATGGTTTATTCAGGGCCACAACATTCACACAAAGTGAAAACAAAAAGGATGCTGTTTTATCTCAGATCACAATAAGTACATGAGAACACTACTAAGTTTGGCTGGTAATTGTCAACTATCCTGTAGGGCAAATTGGACATTCTCCACTCAAATGCATTTCAAATTTCATTTTTCAGGTTTTTGAGAACCTTGATGCTCTTCTACCTGACACAGTTAGTATTTCAGATTCAGATTCTTTATTCATTCATTCATTCATTCATTTTCTATACCCGCTTTATCCTCCCTAGGGTCATGGAGGTCGCATGGAGCCTACCCCAGCTACTTAAGGGCGAAGGCGGGGTACACCCTGGACAAGTCGCCAGTTCATCACAGGGCTGACATATAGAGACAAACAATCACTCTCACTTTCACACCTATGGGCAATTTAGGTTAGCCGATTAACCTATCAGTGCATGTCTGTGGATTGTGGGAACTGGAGTACCCGGAGAAAACCCATGCAGACAAGGAGAGAACATGCAAACTCCACACAGAAGGTCCCGCCCACAAGTGCTAGCCACTGCACCACCGTGTCACCAGCACTATTCATATACAAAGCAATTCAATGTGCTTTACAAAGGTATAAAAGGAAAATCATAAAGAATAAAACATCACACAAGAGGAGAGTCCAGAAAAGATAAAAATAAAGAATGAAATAAAACAGGAAGAGAGTTAAAACAACTTAAAACAGTCTTGACTAAAATTAAGAATTTAATGTTAAATCAATCAAGTGAGTGGCAGAGCAGCAAGTTAACCTTCACCTTAATAAATAGCAATAAAATAAAACAAGAGTGGATGGAGAAACTGAAGCATCACCCATTAGTGTTTAAATTGACATTTAATAGCTGATAGTTTGTGATATGGGCTAGTTAGAAGCAGAAATGACCATATTTGGACAAATGGGGTGCAACTACAGATGCCTAGGGGGTCATACATCAGATAATGCTAAGCACCAGATTACTGACTTGGTGAAACAAACTGCATAAAGTATTGTGTAACAAAGAATCTTTAACCCCTTAACACCTGAATCAATTTCGAATTGGGGGGGGGGGTTGATGCGAATTTACATCAACAGGTGTCAAGGGGTTAAGTCCTGTTATTTAGTATTTGATTAAATAAACTAAAACTCTGGCTTAGCAGGTAACCAAGGTGTCAATCATAGTCTCAGAGGCAGATATAAAGACCATTTATTTATGTCGAGACCAAATACAGTTGATTAGAACAGATTGAATACTGGGGGAAAATTGGGTGATATCTTAATTTTAGAGAAAAGTTCAAAACAAGTATATAGGAACCAGTTCTTTTTTTTTTTTTTTTTTTTGCCCATCAACAATAATACAACTTCAAGATACTTATACATTGGCTTCATTTTGGAGCTGAGACCCTTGCCCCTATATATAACGTCCATTCAGCAATATAAAAATACATTCTTGGCCTGTGCTTTTTGGCTTGAATGGAGCTGAGAGGGTCTGGTTCCCACCACATCCATGCGACATTCAAAAATGGTTTTGTCTTGTGAATGTTTTTCTGACCTCGGACCCCTCCCCATGGTCACGTGGTTTAAGCTATTGTTGTCACGAACTGGGTGGCTGCTCCGATCAAGTGAAACACACCATGAAAAAAAACCCAACACTTTCTATATAATTTCATTTTCTGCCATCGCTCCATATGCTGTCACACCTTCTGCTCCCTATCTCTCTTCCTATATAGTCTTTCTTTCTCTCGCTCTATAATCCACAGCCGGAGGACCTTTTTTTTTCTTTATTAAGAAATTAATTAGGAAAACAAATGTAAAATAATTAGTGTGCGTCTGGTAGAGAGATTGAAGAACAAGACAGAGGAGAGGGTCACATGGAGAAAAGTGCAGTTATGTCATGTGTTGTGTGAGAACAGAACGAGTAGGAGGAAAGAAGACAAAAGATAAAGGGAAGCTGTGGGAGAGGATGGTGGAGGGATGTGTGAGGAAGAAACACCTCATCCTATTACTTGTGATAATTAACCCATGTCTTCCCCTCTTCTCCATAATTACAAACAAGCTCCTCCGTCATTATGTGCATGGATACACACTGGGAAATGCAAAGATACTGACAATGCTCCTATAGAGATGCACAGAAGCAGCATCGCACTTTTCAGCCGCTTATAACTTTAACCCGGCCCTCAAATGGACATGTTTCAGATTGCATCAAATGTGAATTTAAAGACGTTTCTTAGCCCTCAAAATCCAATTTCCTACCTGTGGGGAAAGCTATCAGCCCTCTGTTAACACTGCAGCCTTGTCTTTTTGCTTCACAGCCACTGCATTACATTACCACGTCTGTATTTCCCAGCTTCTCATTCAGTGATACCTTGCATGATGCAGGGAATTTATTATCAGGCACAAGGCTGGTTTGTTTTTGATAGTCTTTCCACGGGTTCTCTGTTGGGTTTCCTAGCAACAGGTCTGTGTGAGGGCTGGCACAGGGGGGAAAGCAGTGTCCCCATCCTGATTACCCTCTAATTACTTTAATGGAAGCGAGGCTCTTTGGGTATGTGCCTCCCCCAGCTTATAGTCCTTTTCTAGACACCTACAGATTGGCAGCTATCAAAGAGATCACCCATTAGCCATCTACTCTGCACCCACCATAATTTAACGCTGCACTTAGGCTGTTTTTTAATTCTACTGTTATTTATTTATTTATTGTCAGGTACATGGAGGCAGTGATATTACCCAGCATTTGGTCTATTCCTCCTTTAAAGGTGCAGTATGCAGGTTTCATCAATATCTGTGCTAATATGCATGTAATGTGAAAATATTAGTTACAGATTTAGCTGTTCTTATGAACTAAGGGAGTGAGTGAAGTCCATTATGTTTCTGCTATAGGCCACAACAGGCACATATATTCATATTTTTCCTTTTTCACATTTTACATTAGTAGCAGCCACTGTAGGTTCTCCTTCTTGCTTAGAAATGACAAAAAATAGGCACAGTTCTTTTGTTTGTGCCCAGTCTGACCTTATCTCGGAAAAAATAATAGAGATAAAGTCATTTACACATATGATCTTTGTGAGTATAAAAGATCATGTTTGTGGTAAAAGTGTCAAACTATCAGACTAGGAAAACTGAACAGAACTCCAAAATCTTGAAAGTGATGTTACTGTTTGCTTGTATTTGTTCTTACTATAAAACCTGCTCAAAGCCACTGAAGATGTCGTTGCAGCTTTGACAGGTTTAGTCTCGTACTCTTGTTCACCTCTTTCCATACTTTTTCACTTGCATTCGAATCAAAGTAACTGGTAAGTGGAAGTGGAAACTGTTTTGATGTTAATGACATGTATCACATGGGAACAAAGGGACAGTCCACTGGATATTCCATGAAAAATTAAACATTATCTACAATATTTAGGACAAATTTTCTTTCTTTCTTTCTTTCTTTCTTTCTTTCTTACAATTTCTTGACTTGTGAAAGTGAAAGTCTATAGACATGAAATTGTGCAAGAGTAAGTTGTGTAGTTGATCACATGATCCAAACAGGGTGAAAAGGTTATTGTCTCTTTCTCCATTAACTGCCATTTATATGAATATATTAGTGCTGTCAAACGATTAAAATTTATAATCAGATTAATCACAGGGTTGCTGTGTATTAATTTAACTTAATTACAATTAAATATCATTCATTAAAATCTATATTAATCACATTTCACTTTGCATGAGCAAGAAGGGTATGCATTCGACATGTTTACTAAACACCTTCAACAGTTTCAACAAAACCACTGTTCTTGGGGTTTTTGGTCTCATATTTGTCATCCAGAGGGCCAACATGTTCCATCCTTATGGGTTGGTTCTGCTGCCTGTCACTACCTGATCCACTACCCATTTGGACATATGCGAATGTAACTCTACTTGGACAAACTGCCTGAAATGCAGAGCCAGAGACGTGGGCTAATGGCATTAAAAATTAATTAATTAATTAATTAATTAATTAATTAATTAAACAAAAAAAAAAAATATATATATATATATATATTAAACTATTCAGAAAATTACTGAATAATTATTGTAATGTAATAATGATAATAAACAATAATATTATTAACATAATAATAATAATAATAATAATAATAATAATAATAATAATAATAATAATAATAATAATAATAATAATAATAATAATAAATATTGCAATTTATCATTTAATATGTGTGACTATTTCTGACAAATTTGATAAACAGGTTTTTCAGGGAGTTTTTTTTTTTTTTTATGTCTCGCGCTCCTCACGCTACTAAATTCTGTACAATAATACAATGCATTTGTAGGACAATACACCTGCTTTTTTTTAATGCATTAAAAACATTTTGTATTGACTTCGCTGTGTTTCTCACTACCAGTGTTCTCTCACTGTAATGAAATGAACAGCATAGATGTAATCTAGAAAAGGAGAAATAGGTAAAGAAGGAAAGAACAAAGAGAAAACAAGACATGATGTGCAGGAGAATGGGACATGGAAAACATTTTGTCTGGTATGAAGGTGCCTGTGTTTTCATGCACATTTACCCCACCCAGCCTTGTGTGGGTGAAGATGTAGAACACACTAGAACAAGCTGTACAGTAATACAAGGTGTTCCTTGAGGCTAAATAAGCACCGAACTGCATATCCCTGTTTATCACTGTGATCAAACTAATCTCATATTAAATGCTTTGACATAATAAAGCACAGGCCTGCATATCAAAGCACCTCCACTGTTCAACAATCACAGTTTAATTAGGCACAGCTTCACACTGACTACTTTATCATCATATTTTGTCATTAATATTAGAAGTGTCATCCGGACAGTGGAAAGTGAAGCATATAACTGACAGTCACTGTAAAAAGATAGAACTTGATAGAAATGCTTGACAATTCCTGCCATGATTTGTTATATAACACTTATACTGTGCATAATGAGTATTAAAATATCCACATCTTGAAGGTACAGTTTGTAAAGCAAATGATGAACATGTTCTAAGAAAAGAAACTTCCATGAAATGTCTGTGATGGTCATGCTCAGCTCAGAGGATTTGTTTGTGTAATTTCCAGTCATACCTCCTGCTGGAACGGAGCTGGGAAGCATGTGAACTGATACTAGTCCAAGACAGTTTCCTCTTTATTTCTCATTTTATGTGTGTGAGAGAGATCTGTCCAGGTGGTTATTTCAGTAATAACCAGTATTTCCACACAGTGTAACAAATAAGCATGGACAAACCTCCACATCGTGAAGTTTTGTTGTGAGGAGTTTTGTTTTTACATGCGATTGAAGATTCAGCGCAGGGTTGTGGGTGAGTCAGAGTGTGTAGGCCTAGTGCGGGAGGAACAGGCGTCTATGTATAGAGCATGTCTTTGCAGCCAGCTAAAGACTCTGACAGCTTCAATACAGCAGATGATTACATAACAGAATAACTGTCATGGTCCTATAGAAAAACACACGCAAATATATATAGATATACATGTATATGGATGAGGCACAAAGGGTTGTGCTCCTCATACTGGGGATTTGTTGTCATGCCTACCTCATCACAAAACAATGAGTGTTTGAAGATGATGTGCCCACATATCCGCACAAATCAGTCAGGGCAGCTTATCCAAACCCACTCGTGCTGGCATGTGCAGGTGTGCGCCATGTTTTTGCTATTTGAGAGTGGTTTGTGTGTATGTGTGTCTGTGTGTGTGTGTGTGTGTGTGTGTGTGTGTGTGTGTGTGTGTGTGTGTGTGTGTGCATCTTCATAAATTTTAATATAGACATTTCCATCCGTTCCTGTATTTTTATGCACATATTTATAAAATGGATGATCATCGCTGTGTGCCAGAGCTAATGTGGATACGTGTGTGTGTGTGTGTGAGAACACTTGTATCTGTGTTTTTGTATTTCCTCCAGCCCCCTGCTCTCAGTTCGTCTCCAGTACATCACTTACTGTGCAGTACCAGTGCAAGAGGAGTGTGTGTAGAAGTGAGGTGTCAGATTCTCTACAAATGTTCCCGCCACAGTTATCTGATGATTGTTCACCACTTCCACAGCTACCTGGGAGGCAAATTGTTTTTGTGGTGTTCACTGTGGCAGGTGTTCAATTTGATTTGAGGCTGGGAAAGACAGAGCTGCTGAATTACCCATGGAAAAGTGTGTCCGTGTGTGTGTTCCTTGTCCTTATATCATGGTGGGGGTTTTGGCTTTAATGCACACGGACCTGTGGAGATTCATGTCAGTGTCACAACAAAAAACTGAGGTCCCCATGGGTCATATCATAATTCAATTAAAGTGATTTACACTTGAAAACTATATTCAAGCAGAGCCTTTACAGCAAAGGTGTCAAACTCATTTTAGTTCAGGGGCCACATTCAGCTAAATGTGATCTGCAGTGGGCCGGACCAATAGAATAACATAATAATATATAAATCATGTTAACTCTAAACTGTTCTTTATGTTTTACAGTGAAAAGAAAAAGTAAAAGACATTATGAAAACGTTTACATCTACAAACTATCATTTCAAACAATGTGAACAATCTAAACAAAAAGTGTCATTTTAACACTATTAGCCTTTAGTTTATCATTTCCACATGCGTATTATGACTCACAGTGGATCTGTAGATACACAAAATATTCAATAATAGGTAGAATATTATTAAAATTGCACATACTTCTCTTAAGACATATCAGGTTATTCCAATTTGTTAAAGTTATTCAGATTTTTGGCGAAATTATTATACTTTGTTTTAGTGTAAATACATGAAAACATTTACAAAGAGAAAAAATTGGAGTTGTGAGTATTTATAGGTTATTATGAGATTGAATTGGTCTCAGGGTGGAACCTGAGCTAAAATTATTGTTAATATCTCAGTTTAATTTTTGCATTTCTCAAATTCATCCCAGGGGCCAGACTGGACCCTTTGGCAGGCCGGACTTGGCCCCCGGGCCGCATGTTTGACACCTGTGCTTTACAGCATAAAAGCGTAATGGAATAACGGTAAGTTGTAGTCGAGTAAAACAATATAACCTTGGGAATAATTGTGGCCATTAAAATACATAAAAAACAAACTAGTTACAACAAAGCAGCTAGAGGTAATTTACAAGCACAAACAAATTAAAAGGTAATTAAGTTTAGAATTTTTCTTTAATAAATTGCCTGTTGCAAATAAACTAAAGCTTGGTTTTCCAATCTCAGTAAAGCACTTTCAACCATTTGAACATAAGGTAAAATAAGGACACATATGATATAAGGGCATAGAAAAGGGACAAAAAGGATTGATTTGACGATAAGGGTAAGGGTTATGGCTTGGCATTCAGGTATAATGGCTGAAGGATACATTGTGTCAACTAGTGTCTGAGGACGGCTCGGTGAATCAAATGTGTGTGCAGGTCTGTGTGTGTTTGCACTAACTAGATTTCTCTATGTAGTATTAATAAGCCAGCAGCTTCAGGACTGTGTCCCTTAGGTGCAGAGAGCAGAGGGAGCATTTGAAAAGGGCATTTCCCTATTCGACATTTCATTTATTACATAACTACCTAACCTCCTGTTCTGTGTCATTCATATTTTCCTGAGGGGATTTAAAGTCCATGAGGAAGGGGGGAGGCTGCTAATCTGCCACAGCCTTTTTGATGCACAAGGAAAATAAATGAGAACACATTCAATAGCAGGCATTGTGTTTTATATGAATGATTTGGCACACACGGCAGGAAGAATAGTCCTTATTTATTTGGGAAATGAATTGGGCTTTAAAATGAATTTAAGTTGTTACTAAATTGCTAGAGAGGAAGAGCCTGGTATCGTGGCATCAGCTGTACCTCACATGGAGCCAGATGGCTTGTGTGAATCTGTGCCAAGGTCTCAGGCTGCATTTATTAAGAGGCTTAAAGCAGCGCCACAATGAGACTCATTAAAATAAATAAGTACATTAAACAGAGCCTCAAGAAAGAATGGTTTTGTTTGACACAGAAGTTCCTGGAAGGGAAACGCCAAATAAATCACAACACAATCATGAAATGAGTTTTCCCTCAGTGGTTTTGCTTATGAATCGGAGGAAAAAAAACAGAAGGATGATGTTTGAAGGACCAGATCATGACGGTGATATTGCTTTAACCCTTTATTGGGCAAGTGACTATTTTTGGTAAATTCTGCATGCATTACAAGACAGTGACAACAAAAGTTACAATGAGTCAACAATCTCAGGTCCAATGTGGTCTACAAGGTTTGTAAGGTCCACCTGGGCATGAGCAGTGAGTGGACCTGCTTCGTTAGGTACCAGGAAGTAATGGCACTAATGTAGGGAATGATGTTCAAAGGGTGAGTGTGGATGTGGACAAGGGTCTTATGCTGTAGTAACGTTCTAAAAATGTTCTAAAATACATGTTCCTTTCACCCTACGTGCGTTTTTCTTGCATTTTGGTAGGATTTTTTTTTTTTTTTTTTTAATTTTTAAATTTTTTTTTTTAATTTTTGGCCACTTACAGCTAAGGAACCAAATATGGTAACTTCAATAACTGTGATTTTCTACATAAAAAAAATGACAAAAGTAATAAAGTCTTTTGTCATCAAATAACACACTATGGCTGATGTTTGGATTTCAGAGTATTTCAGTGAGTGTCCGATAAGGAGTTAATTCGGTGCTTAGAGGAAAACAAACTCTTGCTGTCGATGATGTTTTAACTTCTTTTCTTTTACGGCTCTCCCAGCAGTCCCTCTTCATTATGTTGCTTCATCTATTACCTTGAGTATTTTAAGCGACATGAATAGTTGTCTCTATCTTAGCGGCGTCTCTGTGGGCTGTAGCTGTGCTCACAGAAAGCCTGGGGGGAAATGGCCTGTGAAAACAGCGTAGCCCGCTCCTCTATATCACCGCTCTACAGCTGGAGCACACGCGCGCACACACACACACACACACACACACGTTTTATTTTTCTCTCCCTCACTCTCTTACACTAGCAAATGAATTCCCACTCCCACTGATCATAGCCATTCACTATCATCTGTCTTCATTGCAGGGGCTTGTGAGACAGCTGGTAGTGCTGTATTAGGGTGAAAGATTAGTCTCTGCTATATTCTGCTCCCTACATGAGGTCCCACATCAGCAAGTGGATAACTAGACCCTGTCCCCTTGTTCTCCCTCTCTCTAAGCTCAATCATGACACCATTTCCCTAAGTGGACTCTAATTCACATGAACAACGACAACACTCAGGTAGGCCATTTGGATAGGGCCCCTCACGCAGAATTTATTTTTTTAGGAATGGGTTAGTACGGCAAAAAAGAGGGGAGTGGGTGAAACATCTGCACACATGCAAATGGAGAATTATGGAAATATGAACAGATGGGACATTGCATGCCTTATATTAGAACAGTTGAGGGGGGGGTAAAGAAGCTGAAAGCCACGCATGCACAACATGTTTTCCTTCGACCCGTGGGAGTCTGGTTGATGTATAGAAGCGGCTTCACAGGCCCACAGGCTGCTCTTGTTATAGAGTGGAGGAAACCTGTGTGTTACGCCGGCTCAACACCAAACCTGCTGTGTGTGTTTGTGTGGGTGTAGGTTTCAGAAGGAAACAGAGATTTATGGTCCGTGTTTTAGGCGGATTGTGTTCCTGTGTGATTTATTTCGTGACCCAGTGTACAAAGTTACCCCGCTAAGATAAAGTGGATGAGAAAGAGAGGAGTGGGTCAGTGACCAGAGGAATCCCATAAACATCATTTCACAAAGATGCAAAATAACTGTTAATAAAAGTGAAATAAGGCGCTTAAAGATGAAGTATCACCTTCCAAAAAAAAAAAAAAAAAAAATTGTCTCAGTCATTTTTTTTTTTAACCAGAAAACAAAAAAACCTAATCAGGCCTAAGCATGGTGGCCCACAGGTGCAACAGCCCAAAAAATTATCCACTATAAGAAAAAAAAGGGGATTTTGATTTATTTAAAATGCTCTAGGAAGTGACATCATGATAGTGGAGCTTCCTGTGGAGCTCCATTTCTCTCAAAACAAAATAATTCTAGAAATTGTTCTAGTTAATATCCATCAAAATAATATTAAATGCCAGGCAGCTGAACAATTCAACATCATAATCACAACTGTTTAGTCGAACTGATAGTTCACAAAGTTGCAGTCAACTTTTCGCGTTAGCATTAGCTGAATAATGAATGTTCATACAGTGCACACAAGGGGCATTTACCAATGAAAACTAACCCCAACCATACCCTGACTGAACCCACACCTAACCTTTAGCAGACACAGCAAACTAATTTAATCATTTAACTGTTTTCCAAACTATATTAATTACATATTTTTAAAATAAATTTTTTTTTTTAGTGCGCTGACCTCCACTTCCTGTTGGTTTGGGCATTATGTTGATGTCACTTCCTTAGCATTAGCCACATTAGCTGAAGGGCTTAAAAGTATTCAGGCTACGCTTTTATTTTTTGTGGCAGCCTTAATTTGAAAGCAAGAGAGCTTTCAGATAAACAAACACCCCTATTTAAATGAAAAGGTGGATTGTTGTTTTTTCTTTTTTTTCTTTCCTATTTTTGATGAACCTCCTTTAAAAAGTGAAGTTTTTTTTTTTTTTTTTTTTAGGTATATTAAGTTTTATATTTTTAAAACAATTTTTTAATAAATTGATTTTTTAAAAATAAGCAATTGCCTGTTCTTGTTTGGATGATATTTATTTTGGGCAACATATTTTAAAACCGAACATTGAATTTAATCTGATTTTACTTTACTACTTCACTTTGATTTTATTGTGAGGTGATTTTTTTTTTTTTTTAAATCATACAAGTTTATTTTATTTCTTTCGACAAATGTATTTTAGTACAAGTTTGTTTTTTGGAGGAGATTGTTTTTTCCATACAAGTTCATTTTTATTTAAGGGGTACATTTATTTTTGTGATACTTATTTTTTAAATAAATCCCAACCTCTTTTTTCCTAACAGTGGATAATTTTTTGTCACATTCAAAATCACATTCTTGACATATGCAGTTATAGGGTGTGTGTTCAACTGTGTTCAGCTGAAAATGTAGGCAATTTTACCTACAGTGGCCAGCACCACAAAGAGATGATTTAGGAAAAATAAACATTTTTGCCTCAGAAATTCTGTTATGAAGGTGGCAATATGTAAGATTTATTTCCGCTTTAGTGTAGTTCATGTTGGAATCTGTTTTGCATTTTAAGCCACTTGTTTTGTTGTTGTTTACGGATTCCATTCTAAGCTAACAGCTCACTTGGTAGATCTGTGCTAAATGCCTGTCTTTGAATGTCTTTGTAAAGAATTTTCCACTAATTCTTGATGCATACTCCAGAATTCCTCATTTGTGTTGACATGGACATGAGTATTCAAGATATTTGGAGATTTTTGAAGTATCCCATAATTACCATATCTTAATTTCAGCAACCTGGGTAAGACTTCATCCTGGTTTTGACAAACCTAGATCTTCTCCGATAGAAACGCATATCTTTTCTTGGTTTCTGTTCATAGTCAACTGTGCATCCACTAAATATCATAACAGAAATACGAACATGGACCCGGACCTGCAGAGTTCATCATCTTCTATACCCACTTTATCCTCACTAGGGTCACGGGGGTCGCATGGAGCCTATCCCAGCTGCTTAGGGCGAAG
>JAQQZY010140404.1:0-17520 GCA_030068375.1 Ostorhinchus rueppellii
GACAACGACCGTCACGTGTGCTGGAAGAGGGAAACATCTAAAACCTGCAGGATACCGGCCCCCAAGGACCAGGATTGGTGATCCCTGTTCTAAACCATCAGGGGTGGATAATCCCAGCTCCATAAAGTATAAGTCTTGCCATGTATTGGTTCTACTTGTTCACTTCCCACAGGTGGTTCCACTGATTATCCCATCTACCTGGATGAGATGTACTCATCAAAATGGGTTGGTTCATTTGGAACAAATACATGACAGGACTTTTATTTTATGGAGCTGGGATTGTCCACCCCCGCAAATCATACATGTTAAACAGGGGTGGGCAACTCCAATCCTCGAGGGCCGATATCCTGCACATTTTACAGATTTCTCCCTTCCAGCACACCTGGAAACCATTCCACCATTATCAGGCTTCTGCAGAACTTGATGATGAGCAAATGAATAATTGAACTGGATGAGCTGGAAGGGAGAAATATCTAAAACGGGGGCCACCAATCCTGGTCCTCAAGGGCCGGTATCCTACATGTTTTAGATGTATCCCTCTTCCAACACATCTGATTCAAATGATCAGCCCATCATCAAGCCCTGCAGAAGCCTGACAACGACCGTCACGTGTGCTGGAAGAGGGAAACATCTAAAACCTGCAGGATACCGGCCCCCAAGGACCAGGATTGATGACCCCTGATCTAAACCATGCAGGATACCGGCCTTTGAGGACCGGAGTTGCCCACCCCTGTATTAAGAAAACCCAGTTGCAGTTATTTTTGAGACCCCAGTATCACAGCATGATCAGGATTATGGATTGACTGATGTAAGAGGATTTCGATATTAGTTTTAACATGATCGTACCATGATGCTTTTTAATTTCTTACAAAACCTGCTTGGGAGTTTTCATTGATTTGACATTGATAAGGGCCTCAGATAATGCCAAGATATCCACAAAATATTCTGATCCATTGTTCCGACCACTGAAGACACTACAGACAGTGTTGGAGCTCTGAGGATAATAGTACAGGGTCAGTATTACGTCTTCTGCAGTTTATATTATGGGTCATGACCTGTCTCATACACCCTATTCTGATGCTGTTCAGGAAATAAAGTTTACACTGGAGTCAAACATACAAAAGAAATGCACATACAAACATTCAACAGGAACAATACACTCCATTTTAAAAATTCTTTATTAATTTTTCTTATAATCAATGTTTGATACTTGAAGCAAGAGTAATGAACAAAAATGCAGAGCTGACCTCCACACGAGGCTTCATCCTGGTTTGTTTTTGTCAGATTTACTTTCTTGTGATAATCATACGACCTCTAATATAAGGTTCTGCTTTTCTCATGATGCATTATGGCAAGGTGCAGGGAACACAGACAAGGGGAAACATTTAAAACCCACCTCCCATACAGATACCCTCTTCAGCACAACCACAAAACAAAAAAAACAAAAAAAAATACAGAAAATATGGTCATGTTATTTACACAGCTTTCACTCATTTGTCTAGACCTTAATTACAAACATACATCTATCCTTTCAACTGCACGCTTCTCCAACCTACAGTGTCCCTTTGGATCGTTATTCACTACTCCTCAAAACTTAGCTCTTGTGCCGACAGTGCTAAAATGAATCTATAGAGTGGCAGTCTGATAGATACGACAGGGCAGTAGAATATAAGACAGACCCACGTTTCTGTAGCACTCTGTAGATTTCCTTCCACTATTTGAAATGACTAGCTCCTCAAATTGAGGATTGCATGTCAAAGCCATGATGACTGCGCTTCTTGGTTTGACATCAGTTTATAATACCCGTACCGTGGTGCAAAGTTTTATAATGTCAGGTGCGCAATGCTCCTGACAAACCCTGATCATGATGGGCTGGCAGGACTAAAGGACGTAAAGAGTCCACTGAATACAGCGTTTGTACCAGGTATAGCACCTCAAAGTGGTTTTCAATCTGGGCACCTAACAAATCTTCCATTTTCTACATAAATCTACTCACACAACAGTCTCCTAAAACACTTCCATGGTCATCTCTATGGCACTTTCAGGTCTTAACAGTGGTAACAAGAATTGAAGGCAAACAACAGACTGAACCATTACCCGTCTCAGCTTCCCACTGGGAAACAAATCTAAAACATGAGGGGGGAAAGAAAAGAGCTGGCTGATCCAGCAAAACAGCTCAGATTGGACAGTCCAATGGTTCCATAGCTAGACTAAACAGGGAGCATCTCTGAAATAACCATTACAAAAAACCAAGTAGTGGAAGTGCTAAGAGGGATATAAGCACAGCTGGAACAAGAAAAAAAGGTTAAAATTAAGGAAAAATTAAGTACAAATAACCCAACTATTCAATTCATCCAAGATAGGTCTAGAACATTCTACTGCCAGTTGATTTCATTAACCCCCCATTAGAAACAAAGCAGAATACTCCATAATGACAGTGACTTAAAAGGCCAAAGACATGAGGCACATAATTACATACTCTAGGCCTTTAAGATCAGTCATCAACAGCTTCTGTAGCAAACTCCAGTTTAATCACCTGATGGTTTCAAATAGTCAAATCGATGTGTGATTACTTTGTGTCATTTCAGATCAATTCCTAATTTGTTTGCACAGATGAGGCAAATCAGAGGTTGGGTTATAATGGAAGAGACAGAAAATAATCCCACTAGACTTGACTACAAATGCATTGAGAAACCCTGTGGATAACAGTGAGGCTGGTGATGAAACCTCTTACAAAAACAAAGCAGAGGGAGCAGATGTCCTCTGCAAGAAGACTTACTTTTTCCATGGGCAGCACAAAAACATCACAAAGAAAACCAACCAGTGCAACTGTGCCACTACAGTAGAGCATTGGATTTTTCCCAACTTTACAAACTGCCAATAAGGTCTGTGGAATGTGTCATTTTTCAAACAGCACGTTAATATAGAAAGACTGAAAGGAATGCATGTTTACATAGAATATTGTGTCCACTGTCAGCAGAGCATGTCAGACAGACAGGAAGCAACAGGAAAGAAAACAAAAAGAAGGAAGATGACGACGAAAAGAGTGAAATCTGCTGCTGATTTGTGCAGCTTTGACAAAGAGAAGGACTTGTCCTTTATGGCCAGTCAGAGTGCTTAATGTGAACTGTTGCAGTTAAATGTGCCTTAAAACAAAATTTATTTAACAGTAATTACATTGTTTCTAATGTTAATTTACTAATCATAAGTTTCCAGATAATTTTATTTTAAATTCACACTGGGATTTTTGATGAAATCCCCATTTTCTTTGCCGTCTGCAGCTCTGGCATAGAATGTTTGCACTCAATAGAAACATACTGTTAGGAGGTTTCAACACAGATTACAAATATGGCAACGTCCTTTTGGGAGACTTGGGGGGGTGGAAGATGAAATACTGACATCTACCAAAAATATTTGAGTGTACAATTGTAAAGGAAAAGGAAAGAGTTGACACTGGAATTTTCTTGGTCTTATTACTGAAATGAAAATAATAAAGTAAGAGCTTTTTATACAAATACACACTAAAAATGACTGCCACAGAATAAAAGGAATAGAGTCCTTTGTCACTGAAAAACAAGAATATTTTCCTCTAAATTTGCAACTCATCCTTCTTATTCCACCTGTGTTAAATTTCGGGTAAGGGGCTGGCTAAGAAAACGTTCATCTGGAATGTTGCTGGGGGTCGTTGCTGGCAGGCCTCAGAGGAAACACTGTCATAGAGAGAAGCAGTGACAGGTCCTGCCCACCGCCCAGCCAATAGAACATCCTGAATTGTAGTGGGTTGGGTAAAGGGGTCCTTAAATGGCAATTTTGGACATCTGCTCTTCAAGTTTGATGATTCGCTTCTCCTGACTGCTCACCAGGTCCTTGAGGGATTTGATTTCTTTCAAGATCTCCTCCAGCTTGGCTTCAGATTTCTGTGGGACACACAAGACATGAGAGAGTTTGTGGCATGTTTCAAATGCCAGTCTAGAAGAATAGTACATAACCACCCTTCTGTGAAACCAACACCTATTGGACCAGCTCATTCCAGACCACTATATCAGCACGGTGCAAAAACACAACTAATGTCAGAAGTGCCATTACATCCTCAGGCCGTAAATGCCATGTGGCAACACATGGGACTCCAAGGGTTAATGTGTTTCACCAGCAAGCTGCACTGGAGCCTAACAGGCTGTGATTACAGAGTACAAGTGCAGAGACACACATGGGCTGGGTCCCAGGCGGGTGGCTGTGTTGTGGGTGAGGTGCAGTAGGGCGGCCAGCAGCAGGCGCCCAGAGCAGCAGACCCCTCAGTTTGTGGGTCAGAGAGTGGGTTGAACAGCATTTACAAATCCCCTCATGAAGACAGCCAGCAATCTGCCCTGCTGCTTCTAGCTCACAGATTCAGTTTGTCTGCCCAACACTGTAATGTTCAGAGACTGCAGGCTGCAAAGGACGCCTGAAGTGAAGGGAATTAATGACAGAGAAGAGGCAGGACATAATCTAATGCCTGATGATGTCAACTGAATGCACAGCTGAGAAACATACTGCAGCTGGTGTTCAGCATGTACTATCCTGATCATGTGAGGGACTTTTTTGTTGAGGAAAGTTCTCAGCTGCTCTTAGACTTTCTGTGACACTGCAGTTTACAAAACTTTATTTGGCCAAATAAGGGATAAGTGCATTCCTTGTGTGGGTGACACAAGACTAGAGTGTTTAAAACTTACGAGTATTAACCGTCCCGAACAGGTTTATTTTACTTTAATGATTGACACTGCTGTACATGATCCTACTTAATATACAGCTATTTACTACAGAAATCTATAATTTGCTAAGAAAAAACATTGATTTGAGTCACTTGACAATCTTTGCATTGCTTCTGCTAATAAAATAGTCTGTTAAACTCCACAGTTGGAAATATTTATCACCGATTACACAGATATGCAACATCACTATCTCAGATCAATCAGGACAGAGAATTGAGTAATGTCATCTCATATATTGCATTAAACCATATCAAAAGGTACTACGTCTGGGCATCGACTTTATTTTTTGTGACTTTAAAGTGCTAAGAAGGGAAAAATATACTCACAATTGATGGAGCTGGGGAGGCAGACTTGTTGGCAGGACTTGAGTTCTCTGTGTTCTTGGACGCCTTGTTGTCCAAAATGTTCTTTTTGACCACTTTGAGGTCACGGTTCTTGCCCGGGACATAGCCATTCTTGAGGGAGATGAGGATGGGTTCTCCGTTCTTGCCGTCGAACCAATCCTCGGCTTCCAGGGCAGGATCCGGCCCAGCTGTGTCTGGGTACAAGTCATCCTGGAACAGGTCCGACTGAAACAGAAAAATGCGGTGACAAGCTGTCAGTCAAACACTAGAATGTTAGATGTCAGGGCATTCAAGAGCTGCCTGTGCCAGAGCAATCAAAATAGTAGTTCTAGTGTGAAAAGTAGCTACTGGAGATATGAACTCACCTTTCTAGGTACGGTCATCACAACAGGCTCACACTTCCGTTCATGCAGTTTAAAAAACCTGGAAATGTATATCTTAATTACTTACAGTGATATTTCAAAACACAGCATCAGTTATCTTCAGACTAAGGATAATGTGATGATTACAGTCTGCCTTCTAGTGGTAAACTGAGGAACAGCATGTTAAACAAGTAATTAGTTTTCAAGGCCTTCAACAATGCACTTTCAGACAGTCAGTGCAGAGTGGGTGGCAGTCAGGTGATGCTTCCAATGCGAATGTAAATCAATGCTAGATGATATCATGTGTGCTGGTGGTTTTGTGTTTTCTGAAATTCCAAGAGATTCCAATGCTTTTACAGCTAAAGTTTCAACTTTTGAGGGTTTTTTTTTTTTTTTTTTACAAGGGGCTTCAAATTAAATTATTTTCTGACAAAATCAATGCTGAGGGAAACAATTTTACCCTTATACTTCTAAAAGTAGCACATTTTTGGTTGAGGAATTGCCGTGTTATCCCACAGATCACACTGTGACCTTCCCTCTGTGTCAAGGATGGATTTAAATAGCCACTAAATTCTTATTAGGCAGGATGAGACCTAAAGTTTCTTTACATCACATAGAGCAATTCATACAAAAAGACAGTTCAATGTGCTCATGAATGCATAAAGCCTCATAAAAGGTATCAAACATCATAAAAGGTAGAAATATAAAAAACAAATGAATCAAATCATAATAAAGACAGTAATTATGTAATAGTAATTTTAAAATGTTTGATTTTTAGAGGGAAGTGTATTACTGAATTTACCAAGTAGTCATATAATGAAATAAGAACTACTGAAGTGCTAAATCAGAAACATGAGCATCTATACGTTTTGCTTAGATTAAAAATAATGACCTAAATTTAAATCAAGTTTGTTTCATGCTGCAGCAAAACACAAATACTGCTTCACATTTATTGCTGCCCTTGTAAAGGTATTTCTAGGCTTTTCTTTAAACATTCCTGTTGTGTCATTTTGTTACTTAACCTCTGATTTCACTGCAGGACTTTTTTTTTTTTTGCAGTCATTAGACTTTTCCATGAACAAGGGAATTTATCAGATCAGAGGATTCTGGTCTGGTGCACAAAGGAAGCGACTACCAGGGAAGGATCCTTGAGACTGAGGAACAGGCAACAACATACAAGTATCTTCTCAATTCTGTCTTTTTTTTGCCTCCTCAGCTCGCTGATGCACGATAGTAACCTGGAAATGGATCTTGGTGTTCTATCTTGCAGGATGTCTCAATTCTCTTAGATGCACAAAGAGTACAGACGAGGCTGACTGGAGGAGCTTTAGAACTTAAGACTTTGAGGAAGTATTGCAGAAGTCTGTTCTGTGATCAGACCAGTGATGTGTAAATGGTGTGACATGTCTGTACTACAGACACCAGAAAAAGAGTAAGACTTTAAAAATGAAACTTTTCTTAAATCTGAAGTTGTATTTGTTATTTGAAAAAGATCAAATGTGTGATCAAACTTGTGTGTCAAATAAACAAAATATAAGATATCTCTACATCACTTGCACTGATATTTTGTCATGCTATGAATTTAATTACAAGCAAATCATAAGTTTACATTAGCAATAATCTGACAGATCATAAATTACAGTAGTAAACTGTAACGGGTAGTTGTTCCATTTGTCATATTTAAAGGACATTGTTAAAAATAGCATCTCAGAGGTCAGGATGTCTCATGATATAAAATGGCTGATGTTGATCCTTCTTTCTTTGGGTGCCTGCCTCGACTCCTCCAACCACATCTTTGGTGCGAGGACACAGGAGTTGAGGCAAGGAGCTCCGAGTTGGAAAAAGGGGTGACAAACATCCAGTAACACACTAGCTGAGACAGAGCCAGTACGTTGGAACTTGGCTTCACTTGAAGCTGAATAAAAATCAAAAGGCTTACAAAGTTACCCATTAAATTGTAGTGACTTAACTTACCGAGCTATTTCGCACTTATTGACATCAAGACCCCTCTTTGGCATGTAGCCCATGCCTCTCTGGGGCTCCTTTGTGGCGAAAGTGTTAAGGAAGTGAACATATGGAGCCTCCTCCGTGATTTCAAAGTAGCGGATGCTGCTATCACCCTGTCACAAAGAAGTAAACAAGTACTTTATGATGTACTCTGCCACACAGAAATAAAACCCTGACCTTTCAACAGTGTGCCACTAAATCCTTGTCTTGACATACCTTTCCACAAAGGTAAACAACATTGGTGTCTGGGTCATAGAAGGGTAAGAGCACACCGTTGCTCGTGTCCATCTCATTCACAGTCATGGGCTCTTCCATATTTGCCTTAATGAAAACAAAAAGATAAGTCAGATAAATGGGAAAACAAAACAGCAAGAGCACAAAAATATCCAGGGGTCGTTTATATAAATACCATAATCACAACATCATTATGGAATCTAAAATAAAATAAACAACTACATTTTAAAGTGACATCTTTATTATCAGTTTGACATGGTCTGAACATTACATCAGTGTGAAATGAGAAGCTCATGAAAACTGAACAAACTTTACCGTGTTCCACAGAGCTAGCTGTCTCTCACTCATGCGACTGAAACCTGTGGTGAGGATGTTCCCATCAGACAGGAAAATGGCTCGCATGGGCCGAGCGCCCTCATGTGCCTTCTCCCTCTCCTGTGAAGGCCAGTAACATTTATAGGTCAACACGTGCAAAGCAAATCACAATTTCTCAAACTGCTAGATATGTTCAATATTGCTTTACTCCCCCCCATCTCAACCTTTGGGAGGTTTTTTTAAAAAAAAATCAAATCAAATCAATGCTTTCATATGGATGTTTAAATGCAGTGTAAATTATTCAGTATGAATTTTGGTGGACTCCATTCAAATCTAATACTGTGATACAACTTAATGCTGAGGAGAGACAATTGGTGAAAGTACATACAGAAATAAGAGTTTCCTTGCGGGGATCGATGACACGGACAGACTTGTCTTTGCAGGCGGTGCAGATAAGGCTCCCGTTGCGGTTCCAGCACACGTTGTAAATGACATCGGGGTGCATGTCCTCCAGGGTGATCATGGCCTCACCGGTGCCCACGTTCCAGATGATGATCTGGTTGTCACAACCTAATCACAAAGTTATGTGAAGTTGAACTTGACCACATAAACAACTACAGCAGAGCTGCCAATCAGGGAAAAAAACAACAACAAAAAAAACACTTTACATGGGAAACTAGTGAGCCAAAGGTGCACCCTCTAATGCCAACCTCCAGTGGACATTCAAGTTACTGCAGATTTGACAAAACCCCAGAGGATGCCACTTGGGCTGGTGCTTCTTTGGATTCTTTAACCCTTCTTATATAAAAATGAAAATCAAAGTTGCTATTATTTATGTTTGTGTATGCATCAGGTGGGGGGGGGATTCAAAATAATCAGTAATCTGTGCATGAACCTTGACATCCAAGCACATTATATTATTGTCAACAATAACTATAACATAATTTTCAATAAAGTGCAGCCTTTGTACACAAGGGGATCTCACCTGCACTGAGAAGCACATTGCGTGCTGTTGGGTGCCATGTGATGATACCCACTCGTTTAGAGTGGCCCTCCAGTACCACTACTGGCTCAGACATTGAAGAGACAAGGCCATTTTCAGGAATCTGCCACACCTACAGAAGACATGAACATATGAAAACAGGTGTCAGGAACATAGAAGAGAGAGTGAAGCCTGGTCTGTGTTCGATAAAATGATCAAATCCACCAACCCAAACCAGCACCTATATTAAAGCAAGATGGGTCATGGTAAATGACAGTTACTAAAAGTAACCTGTAGGGGGAAGCAGTGGCTAAGAATTCAATGGCAAGTTACAGGCTGTGATTGTGTGGCCATAAGGTTCATTTTCTGCTCAACATCACATTTTTATCAAATCATGCCATGCTGAAAGTCTCTGAAGCCATCTATTGTTTGGTATTACATCAGTCAGTCTCTGTAGATATAACTTCTACAAGTAAAAAAAAAAAAAAAAGCAGTTTTGTAAGTACATATTTGAACTGACCCATCAGTTATATTGCGATGTTTAACAGAAGCGGACGTTAACATGGAGGGAGTTCCCCTTTTGCAATTTAGGTAATAAAACAATTCTTTATTATAGATACTGCCCATATTACACAGGCCACAACATAATCTGAACTAATCAGGAACATTGAGTGTTTCATGTTTCATGCTCGGAACGTTTGCATTGAACATCATGTGCTTGAAACATTGGTATCATCATGGTCGCAGTCTTTGCTGTGAAGCATTTACTTCTGCAAACAAAATTAAAATGGCAGTGATTCATGTTGAGTTTAACAGGAAGTTAGGACTTTCAGGTAAGTAACAGCATAGCAGCTCACTGAAATCAGCCTTTCACAACCCAAATAAGGACATATAAGGACATATACATGTATAGTGCAAATACAGCCTCAAGAAAGTCAGTGACCTCAGCTCAATAAACAGCGAAATCATTCCCCAGCAATGAGTCCTAAAACACATACTTGAGCCTAATCTAATCCAGAGGATGAGGTCTGCACCTTTCCACAAGTTATAGCTGTGCAGACATTTGCATTAAAAGCAGAGAGTGTGTGGTCAGTAGCTCAGAGATGCATGGTGGTTTTTTAATTCGCATTTCATGAGTTTGGATGAAAAAGACGAAGCAAATCTTACCATCACTGTGCAGTCCTCCGAGCCACTGGCGATGACCTGATCATTGTGAGGGCACCAGTCAATGTCTAAAACTGGGCCTGTGTGTCCACACACTGTGGGGTAGGCTTTGTCAATGCGTCCAGTCTGTAAAGACAAAAACAAAATTATAACATAAGTCCTGCTTAAAAAAGGCCATCTTGCACATACATAGACAATAATACTTACATAAACATAACATACAAGAAAAACCACTTAAAATGATTAATTCTACAATATAGTCCTTTTTAAAATAAGTTACACATTTCTCATTTTATTGCTTTATGTACTTTAAAAAAAACAATTTGCATTATATTTCTTTCTACTTGTATAACTATCTTGTAACACTATCAAGAAAGGTGCTACAAAAATCATCTTCACCATCATTGAATAAAATTAAATCACAAAGACAAATCACTGCTTGAGCATAAAAAAAAGTGTATGAGAGTATCTGAGAACTGACTACACATGGATTAAAAATGCTGTTCATGCCGTTACCCAGTCCTCTCTGAAATTAAGTTTTGCCTGTCCTCTTAAACATCCAACAAATTAAACTCACAGTAAAGAGCAACCAAAAATGCCTATAGCCAGAAAACCATCAGCCTTGATTTGCCAAAACAGAGGCTACACTGAGATTAGACTTAGCCTTAGTGGACCACCATCAGTGATTAAGGAATGTTATTAGTGGTGATGTCAGGATACAGTAGACAAGTGCCAAAAGATGCTTCATTTCCACAGTATTCTCTTGCTTAAAAATGATAAGCTTGCCTAAAAACAGTTCTGAACATAGCCATTTCCACAACACATAGGACCAGAAGCCCCATGTAGAGCTCTCCCGTCTTGATTTAACAGACTCATGCTGTACTGATGGGGTATCGCAGCCGCACCCTGTTCTCTGTGCAGTTGACTCCAAGTACCACCGCAGGACTGGAGAGATGACGTCACTTACAGTGGAAAGAGTCCCGCTGCTGCAGCACTATTTAAAGCATGATGGCTTCCCTAATAGAGAATAACTCACTGCCCACAGCTATTCTGCCACCATGGGAAGAGTGACAATAATGGCCAGAGAAGAATTCACTACGCCTTGTAACTGTATATTCACAATAAGCTAGAGTTAAGTCTAAACCAGCCTGAGACCTTAAATATGACTTCGATAGAGTAATGCTAACAAAAGATCCAGGCTTCCATGACAAGCTTTAGTAGAGTGAAACAGTATGCTTATGGCATTAAAATGACTGTATATTCCAAACAAATTAGGTATTGGAATAAGTTTGGGGTTTTTTTGCACTACATCATCCATGCACTGTATTTGGCACAGACTGGTAGATTGTGTGAATATGTGGTTGAGAAGCTACTACATGATAGCTTAGATTGCCTTTGTAGCCCAAGAGCCGTGTATTCACTGTATCAACTGCACCACCTTTTGCTATTGGTAACTTCCTCCACCTGGTTTGTAAATAGAGCTTGGTCACAGCAGGTCATTTACTTCCTGTACTGTTAACAACATACTGTAATTCACTGTTGAATTACAATGCAATGCAGCAAGAAATTCATGTTAGCTTTGTCAGCCTGTCAGATAGAAAAGTCAAAGCTGCTGGTTGGAATAAAGTGACAGTTTTAAACTTCCTAACAGACCAGACTCACCCCAAATGGTTAATTATGGCTTTGGTAGCCAAAAGATTACATGTGTGTGAATTCAGACAAAGTAAATAGTGCCTGTTAGACTTCTACATTAACTTTATGCAACGGTCAGAATTTTTCTGATTTTTTGTTCCTTTTTGAAAAGACACAAAGCATGCAACCTTTTCATTTAAACTGTTCAACTGAGGAAATATAAAATAATTCAACTTCAGTTTTTCTTGACTGGCTAATGCACAGATTAGAACACAGGACCTCCATTACAAAATCTATCTGTATATTTAATCCAAAAACAAGGAGAGGACAATGGTCTGGTCCAGGTTGGAACGTGTCAGGTTGCTCAGCATTTCAACTGTTCATGTCTTTTCTCTTATCCAACACTGTAAACCTGAGGTGGGCCTTTCACCCTGCTGCCACACAAAGGACATTCACATTTTTTGTGGCAAAATTCATGTTTCATTGGTTTGTTTCTAAGTTTGAAGAGATGTTTCAACTTACAAGGTCAGCTCCTAAAATAGATCAACATTGATTCACAATTCAGTCAGATTCATGTATGAACATATTAGGACTAAAGCCATGGAGTCACCTGACTGACAGAGCTGGGCTGTGACACATACTCCAACTCCAACTTTAGTGATCAAAGTCCAGTGTATGAGAATGAACTTTACATGGACGTACTCGAAAATCACAAGATCTTGTCTAAACCTCTCCCTGACTAGTAAACACACCAGAAAATTACTCTGAAGCTGAGAGCAAAGAAAACAGACCTTGACACCGTTGTCTATGAGCAACCAACTGCCACCAGATAACGTGATAATTAAATACCAGACTGGTGACCACACCTCTGGAGCACAGTCATTTCAAAAGTTACAGTTTGATTTAAAGGAAAATAAATGCAAATGTTAGTCTGCATTTCCAAAACAATATCTTTGTACAACATAATGCCATCACATGGATTTACACTGGAGTATTACCAATCATGAGTACCTAAGGAAGACAGGAATGCAATGTAAAAGAGGAAGAACAGACTAACAGATGACCGGATGCAGCAAGAAACAGAACCACCAAAGAGCATGTACAACAATGGAACTACGCCATGGGCCACTTCATTATTTCTTCATATAATTTTTCTAGTATTCACCCTGGAACACTTCATTTTAACAACATAGTATTGCACAAGAATTAATAACATGTATAGTCAGGATTAGATATTTCATGGCTACAAAAATCTGCAACACTCTGCATTAACAAGCTCCGTCATGTACAACAATTTCAACACCAAATATCACTCCACATGTTCAATCTCTTGTGGTACCTTGTAACTTGAAGCATTGATTACTGCACGTTATTATATACAGTGTGAAATGTAGCAATTTTGTGTTGTTAATGTGACTGTATGTTGCTTTACAAACATTGCTTACCTACATGACAAAGTGTATTGTTATAGTAGAACTTATGTTTAACAATGTACACTGAATATGGGATTTTCTAAGAAAAAACATTTAAGAAGCATGTGAACTGATTTTTTTTGTTTTGTTTTGTTTATTTGGAAAAGCATCTTAACAAAAATTACCTGTTAGTACATCAATACATCATACATCAATTTCCATTTATCAAATATAAAAAATCATGCCAAACCAGAATTTTTTGAGAATATAAAACAAATAGAGAAAGAAAACAAATAAATAATAACAAATAAAAGTGGGTGGGAGGAGCGGGCTCGCTCCGCTCTTCAACAACAGGTTAAAACATATTAAGGTGTACATGTTTACATTAGCCTAAACCAAAGTCTATATCAAATAAGTACTTTCACATAAACAATGTTTTCAAATCACATCAATTATAGCTTTTATATAGTTTGTCCAATTTGACCAAATAGTGAAAAGACTCCTTTTGAGTCTAAAGGCAAAAAGTCAGCTTCTCCAGAATGTAAATGTCCTGAACTGTGTCGATCCATTCATCCATCGTGGGAGTTTCAGGCTTTAACCGTTTTCTTGTGATAGTCTTTTTACTCACTGCCAAAAGCATTAACACCAGTTTTTTTTATCTTTGAGTCCAGTTATCACATGGAATATCTCCTATAAACAGGGCTTCACATTTACAAGGAACTGTTTCCGTAAAAATGTTATTTAAATGTTCACACAGCTCCTCCGAGAATGGTTTAATCACTGGACAACTCCAGAAAATATGATAGTGATTGGCCTTATTTGTCCCACAATGTCTCCAACAAGTGACTGCACTGCCCTGGTGTTTTTTCTGGACTGGAGTTACAAAAAAATCTAACAATATTTTTCCAACAGAATTCCCTCCAATTGTTTGAGCTTGAGATTGTCCACAGTAGTTTAAAGATTTTTCCCAGCTTTGAGTTGAAATAACTAGATTTCCTTCTGTATCCCATTTGTTCTTTTATGCGTTCTGTGCGTCCCCCGTTTAGACTGTAGAATACCATTGTATAGCCTGGAAACAACTTTAATGCATGAACCAGAATTCAGAATAGCCAGAAACACATCGAAGAATCCTAGATAATCTGTTTTCCATGTTTCTCAAATTTTGGTTGACATCCTTCCTAACCTGTAGATACCTGTAAAAGTCATCCTTTTCCAACCCATGAGACCTCTGAAGTTCCTCAAAACTCTGAAAAAACCCCACCATATGAATGAGTAATAAGTGGTTAATCATTTCAAGATCCACTTTTTGAATCTTCCATCATTTAAGTTCGACTTAAACACTGAGTCAAAGGCACACCACTTAAGTATTTTGATCTGGTTACCCAATTGACAAATTTTAATTATCTTTTTTCCAAGAGTCCAACATTGTGAGTAGCAATAGGTCACATGGTAACATCCAACTCATTTTGTAATTCTGTATCCATAATCACGCATAATAAAGGTATTCCTCCCACTGATGTACCTTCTTATGTCCTTCCATCCTGCTTTGTATGATGAAGAGTATGGACTGGTCAGTCGTCTTAACTGTGCTGCCAAGTAGTATTCCTTTAGGTTGGGAAGACCTAGACCACCTTTTTCCTTCTTCAACTGCAGAACTTTGTACCTTACTCTAGCCTCTTTCCCTTGTCAGATGTATTGCGATATAATATTGTCCCACTACAAATTGCCTATCTGGAATTTAGATTGGCAAACACTGAAATAAATACAGCAAGCATGGGAGGAAGTTCAATCTAACTGACTCTGTTCTGGAATAAAAATTCAAATATGGGATCACATTCCATCTCTGTATATCTGATTTTAACTTTAAAGTTAAACGCACATGGTTTGCATCAAAAGTCCTGGAAAGCTTTTTGGTTAATATGACCCGTAGCTATTTTATATATTCTGCTTCCCAATTCCATCTGTACAGATTCCTGTTCTTGTTCAGTGGGTTGTAGTTTAGTGTTAAAACCTGAGTTTTGTTAATATTAATCTTGTAACTGGACATTGAACCATATTTCTCAACCTTTTTCCTAAATTTAGTTAGGGTTTGATAAAAGTTAGCAGTAAATCATCCGCAAACAAGGACAGCTTTTGTTCACCAGATGTCATCAGAACTCCTGTTATATCAAGCCTCTGCCTTATCCTTAATGGTTCTATAAAAAGGGCAAAGAGGACTGGTGAAATACAGCATCCCTGTCTTGTACCTCTTTCCAAAATAAATGACTCAGGTAGGTCTCCATTAATCTTTATCTGAGCTGATGGTTTAATGTATAATGCTGCAATTACATCAGTTAGGGTTTGGTGTAATCCCAATTTAGACATTACCTTAAATAAAAAAGGACCATCTGTGAACTGAATATTTTGACGTTACATTTGTGTAATTGTAGACTTTTGCTTGAACACATTTTTATTGAGAGACAAAACAGCAACAGAGTCACCAGAAGCTCCTCAGAACTAAACTGCAAAGTCCCATTCAACAAGACTACCTTCGGACAGTCATCCTTCTCCCATAAGAGTATCAAACTCTGGAACTCACTGCTATCAGAAATAAAATCCATCTCAGATATTCAGATGTTCACCACCAGAACCAAAACCTGGTTAAAATCAAAACACACTTGTTTTCATCTGTAAATATAGTGTATATTGTATGGGAGAGTGAATGACTGAATGAATAAATGCATGTATCATAATAGATGTAAGTCTGGATTTATAGATTTACATGACCATTTTCATTGATGTATATTTTATTTTATGATATCGATGCAACATTGAACTGTATGAAATGATGGTCTTAAATGATGTATGACGTATTGTATATGGTACTGCAATGTTGTAGAAGAGCCCAACAGGGGACTGGAGTTGAGAATTAGCGCTAGCTATAAACTCTATATGCATCACATCAGCTACAAGATTGTAACTATGTTTGACCGCATTGTCCCTGTCAAATAAATAAATAAATAAACAAACCCAGAAAGATGAGAACCACCTGCAGTAAACTTATCATCACAATTTTGGCTCAGTTACGTTAAAATATTTTTCCAATTACTCTTTAGATTTCTTGGGAAAAAGACTCCATTACTTAATAAATAGTTTCAGATTTAACAGCTCATTTGCAGTAATAAACTATGGATCCTAGTAACACTTAAGCTGGGTCCTGGAGCTCAACTTCCTAGATACGCTAACTGGACAGAAGAGGCCGACAGTTCTACCAGAGTCCGGCGTTCTTCACATTCCACACCTCGGCCCCGGCAGCTCTGGTATGGCTATGACTAATGAGAGCAAGAGGGCTGCGAGGGTGTCAAATATGGCACCCTTTGACGTGTTAATGATGTCTGTGTCCAATATACACAATTAGAGTTTGAAGAGGTGACACAAGTGGATCTTGCCTCAAGCCTGAATAAATGTTGATAACATGAGTCTGGAATGCTGTTTGGATAGAGTGAGATCACTATAATTATTTTCACCACATATTAACACTTACAAAACAACAACCATTTGTGTACACAAAGTATCTCATAGCACAACGCTGAGTCTAGTGGGATCAGTTATGTGACAAGGTGCTGATTCCATCTCTTACTGTCCCTGCAGAAAAGCTTATTTTACAAAATACTATTGAACTGTCTTGTTTTAATTATGGCTATTGGCCCTTTTCCACTGCATGTTTTTGTAATGGCTCTACTCAGCATGGTTCGACTCTACCTCAATATGGCCCTTTTCCACTGGGGGTTGGACCTGGGATCCATTATGAGTTTTCATACCTGTTTCAGAGGTGGGTCTAGCAAGGATTAAAATTAACATCGTCCCGTCGTCCCGGGGAAGTATCAAATTGTCATTAGGACGATCAACTCTCTCACTTGGGAGGACATCGGGACGATGGAAATTTGGAGGGTTTTTTGTTTGTTTTTTTAAGCCTTTAGTAGGCTACATTTGCAACTCATTAAAACAGAAAATGCCTTACTGGTGCCATTTGCGTTCTATTCGTTACAATGCAGCGCATACTATTGTTACTATTCTATCTGCTACTATTCTATCAGCGTGTCCGAATGTTGCAGACGAATGTTCTGCTGGATTCCCGCTCAAGCCCGAAAGAGGAGACACATTAATGTTAACATTTAGACGAGAAGATAAAGAGAAGACACGAACAAAATGTTGCGCTGGTTGAAGCCTGGTGCTAGTAGCACTAATGTTGAGCCGGAGTCAAACGTACAATCATGCCCAAGTGTTCCATCTCCCACAGAGACCGGGGTAAGTAACGTAACACCCATTATCACCATTCAA
>JAQQZY010140446.1:0-17491 GCA_030068375.1 Ostorhinchus rueppellii
GCTCTGAAAATATTCACATCTTTTCAACATTAATAACATGTAAACTGTCATTCAACCAGCAGCAGTAGCATTATTTCTTTTTTCTTTTTTCAAATAAACATTTTTCAGTAACTATCATGTTAGAGTGACAGCAAAAACCACTGTGGTACCCCATGGTGTGGAAAACAAAGTTCAGACAAAGAAAAGAAGAGCAATTATTGCATGTCTACAATATGAATATTGCACACTCGTATCGCAATAACGATAATTTTGCGATATATTGTGCAGCCCTAGTTGCTATTACTAGCTACCATCAGGTAAGATGCATTCCATTGTTGTTTACACTGCATTTTGCCATATTTTTATGTTTTACACAGTGAATTTAACGTTCCCCGAGATCAGCTTTTCCTTTTTAATCAGAAACAGTGTCTTAGACTCATTCACTTCTGCCTGCGGCATCTTAATCTAAACTCGAAAGATTGCTGTGGAGATGATGTCAAAAATGACTCGCCTGTTGACTTGCACTCTGCTTCCGTTCTTTTCTTTTTTGTGTGCAAACTGTCAGACGTCACCACTGAAGGAGTAGAAGTTCAAACTGAGAACCGAATTTCTGAAAACAACCTTCCTAATCTTGAAACTCTCCAGTTCCATTAGCAAAATAAGGAGCGATTATTCCTCATACCCTTCTCTGCATTAAGGATCATATTATACTTCTGATTCTATTTCTGCCTCAGCTTTGAGAGGATTTCTAATGAACCTGTGATACAGACAGTTCGCCTGAAGAACTATATTGTTAGCAGAGAGTCGAGGAAAGTCTGAATGCTGGAGCTGTAGTCGGCTGTCGAAAAAGTCAGGGGTCTACACATACACTGTCGCATATTGTCAGCTGAAATTATCTTTTTCTTCTAACAGTCCTGCTCAGAGTCACCCGACTGGTAAATATGCCACTTAAATTCATTAGACATTGGCTCATAAAGAGAGTAATTATTTGGAGTCCTGTGCCTCCATCCGGTTAGCGTAAGAGTCAATTAGGGTGAACAACTGAATGTTAACTGGCTCATTAGATGGCAGGAAACAAAGCAAATGTCACATTTCCATAGGAGTGCTACTGCTTTGCATAGCGGAGACTTAGCCGGCCAGTTTGAAGCACTTAAGACAACCCATACAGAGAATTTAATAACTTGAATCTGGGGCTAAACACCTTGTACTCACATTGCTGCCTCCACACCTGACAGACAGTTCAATTGTTAGCAGAAAATGTGTCTTCTGTATTCCAATGTGCCTGAATATAATGAAGCTGTAGATATCGACTTTTCTTCCGTCGACAGAGAATTGTAGTATATTTAAGACGCATTATATCGCATCAAACCATCTCGCATTGAAGAGCTGCTATAAGGAAAAAACAGAAAATCTTTGTTGTTGTAACAAAGAGTCAATTTGTAGTTATGAGATGAGGTTCTGAGACATGCTGTACTTGACAGTGGAATGCAACACTGAGCTCAGACTTCACACTCAGGAAATTTGATCCTTTAATGAAAAAGTACATTCCAGTGTTGTCGTCATGGCGGCAAAGATTAAGAAAGTTATGGTGAGATTCCAGTCAACTTTATTCTGACTGAAGTGGGACAAGTCGCCACTGAATGACGATGTTACTTTCCAGGAGAGAGGTCACGGTTTGTTTTCTGAACCCGGAGAGACCCAAACATCCACCTACGACCAAAACCATCTACTGATCTAAACTGTTTCATACCTGCTGATCCATTAATCCTATCAAAACATAGAAATAATTGGTGTAAAATACAGTTTGTCATCTTTTCATGGTCAGATTATGACTCATTTGGACATTCAGAGGCTCTGTAGTTACCATGGAAACACTGTCATCTTCTACAATATTCATTCACCAGTAAAACCCACGGAGATGGATCAGTGGCAGTGGATGGACACACTGGGTGGATGTTCAGTTAATGATATCTTTGCTGAAGAAATCACTTTTCCTTCAGTTTTTTCTGTTTCTGATTCAATAACCCTCAACTTTTTTCATCAACATCTACACGATTAGTGAATTCACCCTTAAAGACCCAGTGCTACTTTTCTGGCAGTTCCCAAATTACTTTTCTATTTTTAACTTTTCCTTACGTGACTTATCTCAATTTATTCTAATATTATGGCCAGTATTTTTGCATTCTTTAATGAAAATCTGTTTCTTTTTTTGACATTTAATTTACTTATGTATATGTCCATAAAAGCTCAAATTAAAGTTGAAGGTTAATATATCAACAGAGGAAAAGTTTACTTTCAGTAAAATCTACCATCAACTGAACATAAACCCAGTGTGTCCATCCACTGTCATTGATGCAACTCCATGGGTTTTACTGGTGAATCAATGTTGTAGAAGACTATGGTGTTTCCATGGTAACTACAGAGCTTCTGAACGTCCAAATGGGGCATATCTGATGACCATGAAAAACTATTTTACACCAATTATTTACATGTATTGATAGGATTCATAGATTAACAGATTCTTTCTTTATTTAGTGTTAACCTAAATGAAGAGGATATAACTATATATTATAACAAATGGTGATAAATAACTTAAAAATGGTTGAACATGGAGAAAGTGTCATTAAGGAACTGCCACAAAAGTAGCACTGGGTCTTTATGGGTTAAACTCACAGCAGTCTTTGGGTTTGGATAAGGTCTAGTAAATTTTTATCATCTCCAGGGGGAAGTTTGTCTCAGGCACAGTGTGAGTCTGTTGCATTACATAAAATAAACCCACAACAATATAGGTACCAGAATTCAACATCATTTTGTTAATAGCAACATAAAAACTGAAATTAAAGGCAAGTATGTAAATGCTTCAGTGCTTGTGTATAGAACACAAAGCTGAGTAATTGAGTTCAGCAGTTCCAAACCCTTTCCAGACTGCCATTGTAACAGGCTGCCGAGGTGTCTTCATGATTTATTTACAATAAAAATGGCAGATTATGTCTGTTTTCCCCAATTGTTTTGCACTTTTTTTTCTTTTTTTAGGAAGAACTCCAATTTCAATAAATGTCAGGTAATTATCATCACTATAAACAAATGCTTAAAACAGTGTTTTTGGGAAAAAAAAAAAAAAAAAAAGGGAAAAAAATGGACGAAGTTTTTAGCATATTTATTATTGGAACAACTGTAAATGTCCGAAATGAGACTTTTGGAGGAGATCACAGAAATAAACTTTCAACTCTTTTACATCTGCTCCAACATGATTTGTGGTCCTGAACATTCAGTATCCATATTATGGCTTCATATTTTTGTTATTTCCAGGTAACTTTAACACAGTCCCACAGTGCTGCTGTAAAGCGTTATATTGTGTTAGAACGCTGCGTCGAAGAGACTGCGGTCATCCAAGGGTTAATGGAGGCTGAAATAAATGAAAACTTCTGTTAGTGAAGCTGAAGGATTAGTGAATAATTTATTTTATTAATAAAGACAAATACATTTAGAGCTCCAAGTCTAGATCTTTGTCTATAAAAGCTCAGAACGTTGCCAGTTGTACTCACTTCAATGCATGCGTTTAGAACAGTTGTTCCCAAACTTTTTCAGCTCATGTTCCAATAACATAAAATCTAAGTCAGGTCCCAAAGTTAAAAATGACTTAGTGGCTGTACTTTTCTTTTCAAATATCAAAATCATGTCGGATTATGTCATTATTATTATGCCCTACCCAGTCACCTGACCTTAATCCTTCCCAGGTCACGTTTATTTCTATAAACACATTTACAACAATGCAAAGTATCCACAGTGCTGTACAAAGATCCAGGTACAACTTGTGCGTTGTGCTGTTAATACTTTTGGCAGCGAGTAAAAAGACTCCGACTAGAAAATGTTTAAAGTCTGAAACATCCACAAAGGAGGAATGGATCGACATAGTTCAGGACATTTACATTCTGGAGAAGTGAACTTTTTGTTTTAAGGGTCAAAATAAATCTTTTTTCTCTCTTTGGTCAAAATGGACAAACTTTATAAAACCTATAATTGATGTGGTTTGAAAATATTTATATGAAAGTATTTATTTGATACACATTTTTTGTTTTGGCCAATGTAAACATACACAACTTAATGTTGTTGAAAAAGTGGACTAAGCCCTCTCCTCCTGCCCACTTTTATTTATTTTCTCCTCTTCGTTATTTGTTCATGAAAATTTTTTGGTTTAGCATCTTTATTTATATTTGATAAGTGGACGTTGATGTACCCAACTGGGTGATTTTGTACAGAATGCTTTTCCAAATAAGTAAGTCAGTAAAACTTTGTTTATATAGCATTTTTCTACACAACGTTACAAAGTGCTTCACATAAATAGAGATGGCAAAAATAATAAAACAATTAATATGTAAAAACATTTCTATACGCAAGTATTTCGACAGACACACCACATTATACCATCCTGGTTTTACTGAAATACTTGTTTATATAAATGAGTTTTTAAGAGTTGTTTGAAGCTGTCTATGGAATCAGATGATCAAATGGAATGGGGAAGACTATCCCAGAGGGTTGGGGCAAGAATGGTAAAAGCACGGTCACCTTTTGTTGATAAGTTGGAGCGGGGGATGGAGAGGAGGTTGAGGTTTGATGAACGGAGTGATCATGAGGGTGAGTAGGTAACTAGGAGGTCATAAATGTAGCTGGGGGTGAGGTTGTGCAGGGCTTTAAACGTAATTAGGAGTATTTTGAACTGGATTCTGAATTTTATTGGTAGCCAGTGTAGGGATGCGAGTACTGGAGTGACATGGGGCCGACGACTGGTGTGTGTTAATCTGGCAGCAGAGTCTTGAACTAACTGAAGGTGATTAAGGGAGGACTGGCTGTGGCAGGTGAAGAGTGAGTTGCAGTAGTCTAGACGGGAGAAAATGAAGGTGTGGATGAGGAGCTCCAGGTCAGAAAGAGGGAGGACGTGTCTAATTTTGGCAATGTTTCTGAGCTGAAGATAACAGGACTGGACAAGCTTAGTGACGCGGTCGTTGAAAGACAGGTGCTGGTCAAAAATGATACCAAGGCTTTTAGCAGTGGGTGTGATGTTTGGGTGGAGGGTATCAATAAACTGTTCAACTGAAGTGGAGAAGGTGTGTGGTCCAATTATGAGAACTTCTGTTTTACCGGGGTTGAGGTGAAGGAAATTGTGGGACATGCAGTCTTTAATGGCGGCGAAACAGTCATGGAGGGGTGTTAGTTGATTTTTGCGGAGAAGTAGATTTGGATGTCATCTGCGTAACAGTGATATGATACATCTTGGAATTGACGGAGCAGTTGACCAAGGAGAAGCATGTATAGAGAGAACAGAATAGGGCTGAGCACCGAGCCTTGAGGCACTCCACACAGGAGGGGAGCAGAGGAGGATACGTGGATGTTGAAACGTCTGTTTGTAATACATAAAAAAATAAACAAACAAAATAAACAAAAAATGGGGGGGGGGAAATTAAATAAATTGTGCATTGATCTGTGGGGAACCATGGGTTCTAGATCCACTGGCATTTTCAGTTGAATACCCTCTCAGCTGGCATGTCTGTTTCTGCAATTGAAATCTGACACCATGGCAATGTGGCTCTATTTTTTGTCTGTTGCCAGGTAACCCACACATTCTCTGATTCTGGGCATAGCAGTGTGATTGGCCATTGGGAGACCACTGTATTCCAAAATTACTAATATCAACCGACTAGTTTTCACTTGACCAAAAATACAGAAGTATTTCAAACTGCAGCAGTCATCTGTTTGCAGATTTTGTGATGCCTGGGACACAGAGTTACCTTCCCTTTTATAATATAGGATCCAAAGTATGATCAAACTCGTAAAAAATATATCGATATACAAGATAAGATATATTAAAACCGATACATAATAATAGGATAAATAATATCTAAAAACACAACCAGGAGATAAAACAAATAAAAGTCACTTGTATTAAAAGCCAGTGCAGTGAAATAAATTCCTCTGGTACAAAAGCTTAGACAGAAACATTCAAGTAACTAAGACCGCTGCTAAGTTTTACAGAAGGTATGGCGACATATTTCAGGTTAATCTTGAGGGAAACTGACTGTTCTGATGCCACTTATGTGTAAACCTGTTGGAGTGGCTTGTGCCGCTTTACAATTTATATTCGGCTCACTTTAAATGTACTGCATACTTGATTGTGTTTTTTTGTTTTTTTAGAGTAACGCCACTTTAGTTTAATAATCGCTCTGGCTTTTCCAACAGGGAGCCAGAGTCCTAGAGTGCTTTTCAAAAATACCAGAATTGGCCGCTAATAACAGTTATTCTGTCGCCTTAATCAGCCTACCCACTTGAATCTGGTATTTCATCCAAACTGACCAACAAGTCGACTCAGTCAGCAGTAAAAAAAATAAATAAATAAATAAAAAGGTTAACTGTGGATTCAATGGCTTTTAGATTCTCTGATTCCCAGTCTGGTAATAAAACCAGTCTGGAAGATTCCCACTGAAGGACAGGTTAGAGCAGCGTTTCTCCTTGGGGAGCATTTGGAACAGGAAATTTATTCCATAATGGCGTCTACAGCCGCGTAACTTCTACCTTCCTTCAGCATGTCCACAAGTGGTTAGCATCTGTCTGTGCCTTTCAGGTTCGACCACAGGTGCCTTTGTCGGTGCGGATGGTTTCGTCCACATTCTGTATATGTATTCTAAAATACAGCACTTCAGAGTCCCACTGATAGGATGGAACATTTACGGACATTTGGCTGAACACGTTCTGTACTGAACAAGAAACACCACACAGAGGAGATTGATTGACAATGGTCTACAGAGTCCTTTAGCCAATCAGGATGCAGAACACAATGCGCGTTTATACACAGCTTAAAAAAACAAAACAAACTACAAAAGCACTCAGAGCGCAGACCTCCGTCAAGGCAGTGTTTGATCTTCACCAAAATGTAATTGATTGGTCCTTGTATCATTCCCAAGCTATCCTGAAAATTTCATCGAAATCCGTCCATAACTTTGAGTTATTTTGTACACAGAGACAGACAGACAGACAGATAAACGCCAGCAAAAACATAACCTCCTTGGCGGAGGTTAAAAAAAACAACGCAAAATTGTACTAAGAAAAAAAAAAAAAAATCAGCGAGACCGCTGCAGTATAGTGAGGGACCACTGTATGTGCAAATGTCGTGATGTAACTAGTTATAAAACATAAATTAAGTAGGAATTAAAACAGGTTGTAAAAAGCCACTCAATTTTTTGCCAAAATGGATATAAAGATAGTTTTGCAGCAGCTGGAGGGTTCAAATTCAAACTGTACGAACTATCAGGGTCCAAATACACAAAGAAATGAACCACAGACTAATTCAAGCGGGTGTAGACAAATAAGAGCCCTTTAAACTTAGTAAATAACTATTCAGATCAATAGATGACTTCACACTGTCCAGCTGCTGGTTCAATCAGTTCCGTTCGATGATTTTAGAAGAAAAGGCCGGCTGTACTGCAATTTGCAAAAAAAAATAAAAAACATCAGTAAATATTCCACACTGAAACCGTAGGAAGGTGCCATTCGATAATGTTTTACCCATGAGTAGTCTTATTTCATGTTGAATAAATAATATCAGATCCTCTGAAATGGTTTATGCTTTCATATTTTTTCCAGAAACTGATGCCGATTTCATTACACATGAATATTGGATATGATAATTGGACAGACTAATAATAACAACCTGCCCATATTATAAGGTTTACACTCCTGCCAAAAGCCAGTGGTTTTCCACAGTCCTACATTTACATACCTTTGAAAGTATAAATTATGAGTATTTGACATGAGTGAACAACCATTCACCAAATATGTGTAATTTGAGCTAAACTGAACACAAAGCAGTGCAGAGATGTGTTTTTGTTTGTCTTGTGTATTGATGAATACCGGTGGATTGTGATTCCTGCAGCTACAGTCAAACAGATTCTCAAACCGACAGAAAAGAGGATGGATGATACAGAGGCCGACAGATGCAGACTTTTGGAGTGGAGATAAAACAAGAGTCATTCTGGACAACAGAGGAATCGCATTTCCTGTCAGAGACATGGAGAACACGATACTCCGGCGTGTCGACCACAGAGCTGGCTGCCATCTCCAGCCCAACATCCCATCCCTCCGATCCAGCACAATCAAAAAACAAAGAACTGAAATAAATCTAACAGGGACAATACATTTTCCTGAAACCCTAAAATGCACCATCCTTGTCCGGGCTCAATCAGATGCAGCCGGTTTTTCTCCTCCTGGTCCCAAACAAGAGAGAGCTGAGAGTATGTGAGGTAAGCACAGGAGAAATGTTATTCAATTTCTATTCTCATCCATCTCTGTATATCCCCATGACTCTACTGAAAGTGTTTTCCTATTGGCAAATGTGGCAGCGCTTCAGTAATAAATCATGAGCAAAAGCTGTGGCCCCCAGCTCAGCTGACATGATTTTCAACAATTGGATTCTGCTCAGTGTGCATATGTTATCGTGGCTCTGGCACCGGGAAGAAGAGCAGTTCAGGTGCCAACAACGTACTGGTTAGAGTCAAAACAATACAGGAGCCGGTACCACTTTAGACTGACGACATTTCTGCCCTAATTCTAAGTTCCTAATGAGCTGTTTACATAGGTAATGGGGAAGGGGGGAAGGAAGGATGATACAAAGACAGATGAGATGGATGCAAAGATGGATGGGTGGATGAAAAGATGATGAATGGATGGATACAAAGATGGACTGATGGATGCAAGGATGGATGATGCAAAGATGGATTGATGTAAAGATGGATGGATGGTTACAAAGATGGTCGTCTGATAGATGGATGCAAGGATGATGCAAAGATGGATGGATGTAAAGTTGGATGATGGATGGATGGATTGTGTATAGACATAAGTTTTAGTAGAAGCTAAATAAAACCCACGTCCATTCCGGTTTGATGAACACAGGTTGAAATATCCACAGTTTATCGTTTTGCAGTTCAAGTGCTCAGTGGTTCATGTACAGCCCAGTAATGACAGATGGATACATGCCTCCAGGCCAAATGTAGAACTATGCAAATCACACCCTACTACTACAGTACACAGACGCATATTTCATATGTTGGACACTCATCTGCCTTTACAAATGCAGATAATGAGCGTAACAACAGGACCTGTGAGCCAGGTTAAACATTTGCAGCTGTGCCCTCTGCCTGCACCGCTTCCATCTCTGTCCAGCAATTGGGTAGAAGTGTTCAGTGAGAGGCTGAGGGGGGGGGAAATGCAGATTAGTCACCAGAAATTGGATTTGCGCTCGGCAGAAAAGCATCTTGAAAACATGTGACGTGCTTCACACAGCCAGAAACGAGGGGAAACAGAAAGGACGAGAGGGGAAAAGAAGGCAGTGGGAGTGGAAGTGGGAGTGAACAACACTGGAAGAGATTTGAAGTGACGGTAAATGATGAGCAGGGTGAGCGAGAGAGCACAGGTCTCCTCACAGGCGGCAATTCACAAACATAACAGCTCTTATAAAGGCAGACGGGCTGTAATTTAATTAATTTATTTTTTGTTTAGTTTATTTACGCGCCATGATTGGAGCCACTTCAAGATGCAAGATGTAAAAAGCCTTTTATGTTTGCTGGAAATTTCCTCTGAAGAAATCCCAGGAAGTCTTAATCGTGGTTCCCTTTTCTGTCGGTGTTTATATCCAGGCCTGTGAAGTTGTGAATCGTTTTTTTCTGTTGGTAAAGTGCTCGTGTACGCAAGCAGATGGGGAGCAAAAGAGCATCAGAGCATGACAAAATAATGAGTCGACTAATCACAGCATTCAGCCGAGCAGACAGTAACGCCATTGTCAAGACTTACAACTGACTGGCACCGAGAGACAAAAACTTTTATGTGGACAGTCGTCGAGCAAAAATCAATAGGGTTCAAGACCTGCTCACATTAAAAACACTGTCAAGCCAAACAACAGCAAGAATACTAATGAAGTGGGTCGAATATAGGAATAAAGGTCTGGAAAAACAGCTGAATATAAACAGTTCTGCGTAGTATTAACCCTTGAGGCACCAGAGCTTTTTCAAAAATATTTAGTTTTGATATCACAAGGTATTTGGGTCCAATCCCAATTCTCCCTTTAAGCTGGGCATACACTGTGCGATTTTTGGCCCATTTTGCCATATTTTTTCAGTTGCGCGACTCTTTTGGAGATGGGACTGAGATTTGGCTGAACCGTGCGTCTCTCAAAAGGGTAAGAAGAAGTGAATAACACCTCACAACCGCCTCCCAATCGGATGAAAATCAATCTCGTTTGAAATCCTGGTCGCCCCTCATATCGCACATTTGAAGCAGTTGCATGAGCCGATTTACCTCAGCCTCTCACACTAGGCATGTGCCAACATAGATATGGAAGAGAAAAGTAGACAACAGAGCAGCATGGCAGCACAGCGTGTTACCTGGACGCCGGCAAACCTTCCTTGTTTTTGGTGTCTACACATAGAATGGCAAAAACTGCCAGGGCAATTTGTTTATCTTTGTTAAGCATCATTTAGTCTCAGGAAAGCGTCTGAGCATCCAAGCATCTCCCACTTCTGGTGGCTTCTTTTTACATTGCAATTCTGGACACAAGACTCCAACCAAGTCTGACATGTCATGTAGTGTGAGCAGTCAGATCGCATCAGAGCATCGGATCGAATAGTGCGAGAGCGCGAATCGTAAACTGCAAAATTTTAACCCCTGAGATTCACTTGCACAGTATGAGCAGCAGCTGAATACCGGGATTGAAAAAACATCTTACAGTGTATGCCCCGCTTTAGCCCTAAACCTTACCCCTACCCCTTGAAACAGAGCTGCAAGGGTTCGGGGTTGACGCATTCTCCTATGAAATGGGACAACCCTTTGAGACCCGTTATGTCATCAACAATCATCGATGCTGCTATAAACAGATGTGACAACTTTGTTTCTGAAAGTATTTTCCATGCCGTCGGTCTCTGTTCCATGGGCTTTGTTCACCTTTTTACAACTATCAACTCTAAACCCTAGAAATGCGACCTATAACACATTGAAACGGTGTTCAACTGTCAGTTACATGATTAAGTTGTTTACGAAGAAAATACTTGGACTTGTGTGTTTCTTTCATTGCTACTGTATGTTTTCGCTGTGTTTACCTCCATCTAGTCAATGATCCAAACTGAATTCTGGGAAATTTCTCCTACCCCTCTGTTTGTAGTGCGGTCCTGGAAAATCTCCATTTCAAAGGTCGAACAGTCCTCCGCTTCAGTCCTTCCCCTCAGTCTAATCAAGAATGGGGACAACACTACCCCTACATGTCAGCCTTGGTCTTTATCCAAATAAAAATTCCAGACGTTTTAAAAAAATGCTGTTTGTTCCCCCAGGACCTGGACTTTATGTGCAGTACTAGTCAAACGTCGTTGGACTATTATTGTTAGTAGTAGTAGTAGTATAAGGCTCAGTAATAAAAATAATTTATGTTGAAGAAATTAAGGTTTAATGGCGATGTGGATTAATGTTACAGGGAATAGGTTAGTTCATGTATTTGTTTAAAATATTTTGACAGTGTTAACTATTTATGTTCACGGAATAATTATTTTCCCATTTAAATGTTCTCATTTGTAGAATACGGTCAGATACAATGATCTGCTGAATCTGCCTTTCCAGATCACTTGCTTTTGTTGAGCAAGGTGCCGTTGGCTCCTGATTGACTGGTTTTGGTCACGTGACATGTCAGGAAGTGTCGTGGTGGTAATAGTCAGGAATAATAAAAGCACTGTTTTAGAAGAATTCCGTCTCCGTCCTGCTGCCTTATTTTCCAAGAGTGACCATTCACCACCAACGAACCCTCACGTTACAGTAGTATGTACTCCTCTAGTTTACATAGTGTGATGTCACATGACAGTGGCCATATTGGATTGTGTATCTTAGTAGACTTTGAACATTGTAACAAACAGAAGTTTGTTACCTTCTTTAAGTATAAGCACCTTCGTTTTTCACTGGGACACTTTAAATTGTACACTCAGCACTTTGAAAGCACACAGCACTTTAAACATGCATATTTGCACAGAGTAAAGAGAATTGCACACATTTGAGTTTTAAAGTAATTATTTATCGTCTCTTTTATGTTGGTTCCAGCAGCACTTTAGCACTTTGATTGGTGGCTGCTTGGCCCTGGAGAAAACCGAGACAGGAAGTAGTGCAATATAACTGCAATATTTAAGTTTAACTTTGTGTGTTTTAGTGGTTTTTTAAAGTGTCTTAGTGAATGGTGGTTGAGTCTGCATTGTCTTGCCCTTGTGTCCAGGTCCGTCAGTGAAAGGAGCCCTGGCAGAAACAACAGCCCTTAAGAAGGTTCCGGCCTGGACCAAGGCAGGGGGATGTGTAGGGGAGCCAGACTCATGTCATAGGTTTATGGGTTTATATTTATCTTTGGTGTTGGTTTTAGAATGGTTTAGAGATAGGTTGGGTTTTATAGAGTTTATAGTTATGGGGTTTTGTCTTTAAGGAGGTTTTAGGCTAGTTTTATAATTAAAATATTTTAAACATCCCTTCTTAAATTATAATGGTTTACCCAGTGGGACTGTATTTAAGGCGCCTCTTGCATCACTTGAGGTTCTGCTGCTGGAGAAGACTGCTGCTAAAACCTCTAAGCACTTTTTTGCACTTGCACTTTATTTGGGCATGATGCACTTTATTGGTTAATTAGAAATATTGAAGATATCAATAAAAACCCATGGACCACGCCATCTCCTGCCTCTGTTTTCTTTTGCCACTCACTGCCATCCAGCCGTCTAAAGCCATCTCTGCTTTACAAACATATTTACATGACAGTTTCTTTGTGCTTTTGTCATTATATTAACATTATATTATAAAATACATTATGTTGTAAATTAACTTTAGTAGAAAGTAAAATGCAGTATGTTTCAGCAACTTTGAATCCAAGCAGCAGAGTAGCCAAATCTGTCCATATCGATCCAAACTAAAACTGAATAACTGGTGCCAGGCAGAACAAACCCCACCCCTGGAACGTATTGTAGTTTATTTTGGCATCAGTCCAGTTGACGTCATCGTGTCTGTGCATGTGCTGACAGAGACAAATTTGGGTCATTATAAGTAAATGGGGGGTGGATTTAAAAAAAAAAAAAAAAAAAAATTCATTTAAACATTTGAACTTTGGCCTACTTTTCCAAAACTGTATCACAGGCCTTCTAGGGTTTCATGAGATAGAAACCAGTCATTTTTTAAAGGACCTTTGATTGTGTAAACATTGCATAAATGAGTTTCATGGGGTCAGTAACACACACACCTGCAGTGACTGTAACATTAACACGATGTTTCGATTACATTTTGAATGTTTTAAAGGTGGGGTGGGAGATCTTTTTTGGCAAATATTTTACCATTTGGCTTGAAAATCTCGTCACAGTCGCGTTGCGAGCAATAAAATAGAAGGTTTAGGAAAAAAACGAAAAATTTTGGTTCACTCCACAGTGTAAAATCAATGAAAAACACCAACCAATCGTGATGAACTGGTTTTGGTTCCGTATTGGTTCCTGAGAAGTCAATCAAACTTTGTTTTGGTGAATTGTGGAGGCGTGGTTTCAATGGGTGGGATGAAGAGGAGGAGGCAGAGCCTTTGGAAGGAGGGGAGGGAGTGTATATTTTCAAAATTTCACTTGTGTTGAATTACCGGAACCGTTTTTTCCAAGATCTCCCACCCCACCTTTAAATCAAACTAAGTGAACGCTATGTTTAACTCGTACATAGATATAAATATAGTCAAGTTTTGCACAGCTTTATGAATTGTAAATGAGACAAAACAACCTGTTCATCTTTACTCTCATTTTTTTCTGTCCCCCCTTTCACAATTTTTACTCAAAAAAAAAAAAAAAAAATTAAATATATATATATGCCAACTATTTAATATCCAAATAATGTTTTTCTTACTTGTTCCAGGCTTTTTCCTTCTGTTTAAACTTTAATCTTTTCAATTAAAGTTCTACAACCCTGAACAAATTCTATTATGTCCTCTTAGAAGCTTCTCTTTTTATGTCTTTGTTTTTGTTTAAAAAATGTTTTTGATGCCTTCATTAAAAGGGAGCTTTGTACAAAACCTTACAAGATAAATATTTAACCCATAGAGACCCGGTACTGCTTTTGTTTCAGTTCCCACATGAATTTTTCTCTCTATTTAACCTTTCTTTTGCAATTTATTACAATTTATTAACATTATCCATTGCATTTTGTATTCTCACTGTTAATCACATTGTCTTATATTTAATTTCCTGTATTTAGATGTTGATAATTCAGAGTAAATTTAAAGGTTATTGCATCAGAAACAGAGAAAACAGAAGAAAAAAAAATATTTTTTCAGTAAAATCTTTCAGTAATTGAACATTTTTCAGTATAAATCAGGTATTTTCTTATATTTCATTTGCTGATCACGTGGATATAGATTAAAGTTGAGGGTTATTGTATCAAAAACAGACAAAACTAAAGAAAACACATTTTAAAAAAATAAATATCATTAACTGAACATAAACCCAGTGTGTTCATCCACTGCCGTTGATCCAACTCCATGGGTTTTACTGGTGAATCAATGTTGTAGAAGATGATTGTGTTTCCATGGTAACTACAGAGCCTCTGCACATTCAAATGGGTCATACAGTAGCTGATCACCATGAGAAGATGAAAAATTGTATTTCACACCAATTATTTCTTTGTATTGATAGGATTAATGGATCAACATATTAAACAGTTTAGATCAGTAGATGGTGGATGTTTGGGTCTTTGGCGGCCTGCGCTGAGAAATGAGGCGTAATGGTGGGAATAGAGGCGCCGGAGGGAATAAATACATTTTCCTGAATTCTAGAACTCACAAATTTTTGCCAGTATGGCCACAAAATACACCTTGCATTCTGTTGAAAGTATAAATGAATGGTTTATATTTGGTTTGTACATTAATCACCACACACAGTACAACCACCACAATAAACAGACAAAAAAAAAAAAAAAACAAAACAAAAAGGAATGAAGTAGATGCAAAAGCTTATTTTTTTGGCCAGTTCTTTTCATCGGATCCATTGCTTACTTTAAATTACATATGTACAGCATTGAGCATTCTCAACACAGCAAAAAAAATCCTCAATAAAAACATAACTACCATCTCTAATTTTCCTGAAGGGTTTTTTAAACTTTGCCAAAGAAGTGAAAACAACTTAAATTCATCATCAAATCCATCCCATAATTTCACACATACAACCCAAACACATCTATACGACAGAGTATTAGAGCCACATTGTGAAAAAAAAAAAAAATTGGGGATGTCGAGAATAAAGTTGAAATATTGATGCATTGACACGTCTTTATTCTCAATATTTCAACTTTTTCGACATCCTCCCCCAATTTTTTTTTCACAATGTGGCCCGGATACTCCATCGTACATCTCGACTTCACATTTGCTTTCACTTTAATATAATCAAATATAGACAGACTGCTTAAATTATAGTTACTCTCCATTAACTTAAAGAAATCTTGAATGGTATTTGGCACAATATTTTTTTACTTTATAAATCATCTCTAATATTCCAATACATACAATATGCTGCAATTTTAAGGTATTAAGTTGAAAAAAATTTATTCTTAGTTGCTTCAAAATCTCCTACTTTATTAATTATCCTAATAGCTTGTATTTTTACTCTTGTATCTTTAACAGTTTTTCCCCTTATTTCTGCACAAAAAACATGTTAAATTGAACTTTTAGAAACCCGTAGGAACCCTGACTAGTGTCGACTGGGTCAGAGCATCTCCACACCTGCAGGTCTTGTTGGGTGTTCCTGCTCGGTGCCAACCAAAAATGGACTCCTGAAGGCCATCCCAGTCTCAGGATAATGGAGCATCTGTGGAACATACCAGATAAACCAGTCCAACCCCACCTGTTTCACAACCTCCAGGACTTCAGGGGTCTGCTGCTAACGTCCTGGTCCAGATACCACAGCACACCCTCAGAGGTCAGGTGGAGTCCAGGCCTTAGGATCAGCAGTTTTTGGAGGAAACGGAGATCCTGCATAATATCAGACAGGTGCTAATAATGTTCTGTTCCGCAGATGTTCGACTGGTTGAATGAACAGGATCTGTGTTATCATTATTCTGCCCCTGTCAAAGTTGCTCAGATCCTGACTCTTGCCCATTTTTGCTGTTTCCAACCCATCAACTTCGAGGTCTACGTGTTCACTTGCCTGCCTGACATATCCACCCACTGACAGGTCCAATTGGAGCGAGATAATCAACATTAATACCACTTTGCCTGTCAGTGTCAAACTGACTGGTGTTTAACTTATGCAGTCGAAATATTTTACTGACTGATGAAAGTGGCCTTGACTGAAATCTGCTTTTTTTTTTTTTTTTTTTTTAAGTCAAATATGTAATGGTTTATTATGAGAGGACCCCCAGACTCACTCAACACGAGTAACAAAAGTAATGCATTACAGTAACAGATTACCTTTGGCTGTAACAGTAATGTAAGGCATTGCTAATCGATTTTCTGTAATATTTTACTCAGTACATGTTCAATAATGTTTGCATCACAACACACTTCATCTATACCCGCTTTATCCTCACTAGGGTCACGGGGGTCGCATGGAGCCTATCCCAGCTACTTAAGGGCGAAGGCGGGGTACACCCTGGACAAGTGGCCAGTTCATCACAGGGCTGACATATAGAGACATATGATTGGTTCCTCAGGTGTGAGCAGGAAAATATGAAGATGACTCCTCCTTACTCCCTGTGGAATCCTCTCTCTCCATCCACCCGCAGCTTGACCAGAACAGTAGTCCTTTGTTAGAGAAATCTTTTGTTATTTAGAACCAGAGGGCGGGAATCTTTTTTGTTGTGCAACTTTTCTCCTTTTATTCTGTTCGGAGTTTAGGCCAGAGACGTGTCATTTCATTTATCTTTTGGTTTGTTTTTCAGTAAGCATAAGGAACTTCCTTTCCTGATTTTCACTTAATTTATTGATACTTAAATAAAATATAACTCACATTTCCATTTGGTGAATCTACTGCTCATTTATTGTTTTTACTTGCTCCCTTTTGTCAAGGGACATGGAAGAGGATTAGTCTCACCTCATGTGCGTCTCTGTAACCCCTAGGCTGAGCGTAATATTATAGATTAAATGTGTCTAAAATTAATATTTATTTGCAACATAGTATCACAAACTATTACATGATCAAAAACAAATTAATTCTGGCAAAAAAAAAAAAAGTCTCTTGAATGTCTGGGGTAGTGTTAATTTTTTCAGACAAGATGAGACAAAATGTGTTCGTCAACGACCCTTTTTCTCCTGAAGAAGATGAGACTAAAAACACTAAGACTGTGTTAATGTGCCTTATCGTAGATGAATAAAAACGAGATGAAATGTTTTGCATGAAATAAAAATTTAACCCCTTTCCTCATTTAGAGAGAGAGAGAGAGAGAGAGAGAGAGAGAGAGAGAGAGAGAGAGAGAGAGAGAGAGAGAGAGAGAGAGAGAG
>JAQQZY010140563.1:0-17440 GCA_030068375.1 Ostorhinchus rueppellii
ACACACACACACACACACACACGCACACACACACACACACACACTGTATATAGCTTATGGAAAGAAATGATCAGTTTCCATGTCCTAGTCTAAATAAGAAGTACTAAATGTACTAAAAAAGTACTAAACATTCATTTCATAACTTTATGGAGATAATTTGCAGTTCATTATGTTGGATGAACCCTCTGATTTTCTCCCACACTGACTGAACTCAAACTTTAAATTTCCACGTCTATATTTGTATGTGTCTAAGTTTCCTTTTGTTTCCACAGTGTCATGTTCATCCATATTCAGTCGTCTCCATCAACTGTCCTGATATCCGTCATGTTCAAGCACTCACAATCATCGCCCCACTTCCTTCCTGCTCTTCTTCAGGTGTGTTATAATTCTGCTTTTTTTTCTCTCTCTCTCTTTTTTTTTTTTTTGTTCTGTTCAGTTCTTCTTATGAATTTTAAAGCGATGTTTTGATTTTGACCTGGAAGACAGAGTGAAGAAAAACTACCCATCAAAGTCTGGGATGACATAGTGGGTGGATATGGGTACTGACTACCAGGGATCTAAAAGTGTTTTCACTATGTCTAAAATACTTTTCTTGCTCCTCAGCTGCATATTTATGAATATATATATTTATTTATTATTATTGTTATTTCACAGTCATCTGCTTTTGAATCAAGTTTAATTTGAAATGTACAAAACTGCAAACAAAACATTCTCAAAAATCTGATACAGCAACTTTTGCGTCATTTGAGACCAAGTAGAAGAAGCCTATTTTTGCCTCTCCTGTGCGTGCTTAAAGTAAATTGCATCCCCAAAGATGGCTTCTGGTTGGACTGGTGTGAGAATGATCACAGCAGCCACTTAAGCACATGTAAAGGTGAGAAGAACTGGGCTGATCACAGTTACCTCCTGTGCACGAGGCCCATAATTCCTTGCTGTTTTCTTGATATTCTCAAGTGTTTCTCTCCAAATCTCCCAGGTGGGACTCTTATAACTTATAACAGAATCCAAAGAGCTAATGATGTGTGATATGGAGTCAGCGTGACTTAAGATCACTACTGCACACCTGGCATGACTTTGTTCAAAATCACGCGGCAAGCTTTGATATCAGACTGAACTATCCATATTTGCTCAGATGCGAGACTGCTTTGGTGGCTGTGATGCTTTTCTCTAAAGGAATATGTTCCTAATCCAATTCCTCAGCAGTTCCTGCAGTGTAAAACGAGACTTGAAGCAGCATGAGACAGCAATTCAGGCGATGTCCTAGGAGGGATGCTTAACACAGAGGATGAATAGACACTCCGTTGTCAGAAAGCATCCGGAGAGAAGGGAGACCTTTGAGTCTATGCAAATTACTAACCTATCTGCATGTAAAGCCAATCGACCAGAACATGGGAAATAGGATGTTGAGTATCAAAGTGTCACACATTAAAAGTGGATGAAAGTAAGAGAGAAAGAAAGGAAAGGAGGGAGTGGGAGGGAGAATGAGGACGGAGGCTGCTTTGCTTGCTGCCATGTGAAGTGTGACTGACTTAGCTCGTTTGTGTCTGGTTTTGGTCTGTTCAAATAAAAAGCAGCCTCATAATCCTAAGTTTGTCACAGCTAGCAGTCCGGTACACAGAACCAAGACCCCCTGCCTGAATCCACACACATGGGATGCATTCAGAACTGCCTTTCACACAGCGGGCTCACTTTAATGTAAAGGGCCGGGGTCTGTGAAGCTTCAACCAGCATGTTGAAAACTGATGAGAAAATTCAGCACTGCTCGACTCAACTGGACCTCATTTGCACTCAACAGCCGTAACTTAAACATGGTGCGGAATGTTAGAAAGATGAGAGATGTTTAACACTAGAAAGGCCCCGCCAAACTCTACGGATTCCTGTTTTTATAGATTAGAGCTGGATTTTGAACCTTCCAAAAGTCCATCCTTGAGTCTGAGACTAATGATATGAACAAACCAATGTAAAACATCCAAAATCAAGCATGAAAAGCACATTTTTATGTGTTTACTTCCGTCAGATTACATTTTGTACATCTCTTTACTGTTTGCAATGTTTGTCAGATATTCCATCAGTTGCTTTTATGTTAAAAAGTCTATCAAACTCACAGATAAACAGAATATTTCAGCTGATATATCTGTTAACATGCGTTCTTGCTTGAGCAAAACACAAAAATGACTAGAATGGTTTTTTTCGCTCCTTTGTCATTATCTGGTCCATTCACATTTGTCACTGTTTATACGGCACAGTCGAAGTGGCCGCTCTGTGAGCATACAGCAGAACAGTTCCGCGTTATTGGCCATATGACGTGCAGGAGACGCAAAAGAGAGTTTGACAAGCACTGAAGCCAGTTAGTTTAGACCATTTAGAACAAACAAATTCTGCCTCTGCCTGAAGATGAAACAAAAACCTTGACTATTATTTATAACCTGAAAAATTAAACAGCTCACAGATTAATCAAGGCTAAAAAAAAAATTCAATGATAATCCTTGGAGGCTTTCACACCCCAAGTCTAACACAAAAAAAACATTAAGCCACTCATGAAAGTGGTTATTTATGTTGCTAATGGAAGTCTTGTTGGAAGTGATGCTGTGACTCACGTTTTAACAGCAAAAAATAAATAAATAAAATTGTGTTCTGCAGAAAACAGATGTTTCCAAAGCTGGATGTGTTATGATGGAGCATCGTCACTACAACTGCAATGTATGATGCAAATGTGACTCATTCATTTCAAATAATTTCCCCATCACTACATTTTAGGTAGAACATTCAGTCTATGTTTGGAAAAATTATGATGTGACTTTTACATCCAGTTTGACCTTAAATTATTTAGTGTTTATTTGTTTGTGGGTGAGGATTCTTGCCAGATACCAGTACATAAGCAGCTTTTTAATGTCTAACCCTACACTGTAAAAAGTAATAGATTGAATCAACTAAAAACAATTTTCTTCAATAGGTCACACATTAAAAAAAAAAGTTGACTCAACCAAATTAAATTACATTCAGTGTAATTTAATTTGCTTCACTCAACTAATTTTTTTTAATGTGTGACCTATCGAAGACATTTTTTTTAGTTGATTCAATCTTTTACTTTTTACAGTGTACCTGAGCTTTTAAAATACATACAACTCAACAACATAGATTAGGATTATGCAAACTACAACCTCCGTCACAGCAGTACACAGTGCACAGGGGAAACTATGTGACAGGAAAAGTACAATAGTACAAGAAACATCATTGCAGCACGAGTGTTTTCGCTTTCAGATTGAGGGTAAAATGATTTCTGAAGGCAAATACGTTCACATATTGATTCCATGAACAGAGAAAGCAGTTATCCAAATGAGGATTTACATAAAGGCACTTTACAGTTCCCTCCAGATGGAAAACAAGGTCATAAAAGCAGCTGAGCAGCCTCTTTATGAAGGCATTTATAGATGTATTTGGGAAATGTAATGAAATACTCCAAACTAATGAACTTGTATGTCTTGAGAACATGGCAGTGATGTGATCTTATTGACCTCCTGTCCAAAAATGGAAACACTGTCATTATATTCCAGGTTTTGTAATGTGGAAGTATGAAAACTAACTTTACCGATTAAATCACTGAAACTGTGGGGTTTGTGCTTCTGTCCATAGATTGCGTTCCCCATTAAAAGTAGTTTTTTTTACATAATTTTGTTAGAGTTGAAACTTGTGCTGTGTGGTAAAGTATGGTACAGTATTGATCAGCTCAGCTGTGAAGGCCACTAAAAATGTTCACAGAGAAAACCAGTCAAGTGAAACCTCCAGCATAAATAATAAGGGCGATATTCTTGAACTGAATTCTAAAGAATATAAAGGAGTTTAAGTAGAGGATCTGCTTGTTATAAACCCAGATCACAGATTTAGCCTCTTAAGTCAGTTTTACTCTCTAGTGCATGAAGGGTCAAATATTCATCTTGGAAATATATACTGTATCTAGTTATAAAACATTGGAAAAGTAAACGCAACATCTGCAAGAGATGTCGAATGATATTTTACTTACTTTAACGAAGTCCTTAAGTTTGACGCCCTCAAAAGCGGTTTTCATTGGACAATATAACAGCACACAGGTGAGATATTACCTTCAGCTTTAAAGAACACTCAGACGTAGAAAACACTGAAATATTATAGCAAAAGCCTCCTGTCTGCTGCAGGAAAATAAAAAAAAAGTTTATGTCCAGTGCAGTGGGATTGAGAGGTCACGAGTGTAAATTAGACCCATTCTTTGATGCAAAAAATGGTTCTGTTTGGAAGTTGACAGATGTGCCATCAGTTGTGCAGAGATGACAACTAAAGATTAGATTGGTGAGCTGGAAAGATTTATGACGCCCAAGTTTTGGCAGCCGTGAAATCTAACCGGCTCTAACCAACAACTACATTTTTAGATCCCTTCATGGAGAAAACAGCCAAAGCAGTCCTGAGGAAGAAGTAAAGAGGAGCCTCAACCATATATGTGTAGTTTAATACCAAACTTCAGCTTGATCGGATTGCTAAATATGAATAACTGATCCATTTGGGTTGTCGGAACCTTTTTTTTTTAATGTATATACTTGGGCTGCTCGACTATGAAAAAAGTCAGTGTCATGATTATTTTGGTCAATATTGAAATCATGATTATTCAAACAATTAATTTTGAGTTTCACAATGCATTTATTGAGCATTTCTCTTTCAAAAAACACTTTGCTATTGATTCTTTATGCAAAACATTCAAATTGAAAATACATTTGGGCTACAATTATGTACTTTACAGCTGTTTTGCAATGGAATGGAATGTATTGTGCATGTGCGTCTCAGAAATTGTGTAAAGAAAAATGGAAAATAAATCATTTCAACTCGATTATATGAGTTTTGAGAACGTTTGACAACACAATCAAAATCGTGATCAAAATTTGATTAATTGCACAGCCCTAGTATATACTAAAGCTTTCTAAAGGGGATCACAAGCTGGATAAAACACAGCCTTGTATCGCTTCACCTCACATAGAATAAAGAGCATAAAGTTAATACTGCAGCTTCAGCTCAAAAACAGCAAATAAAATACATGAAATAAGTTCTCTGAAGGTCTGGAGTCGTCTACTTTCCAAAGGACACTTCCTACTGCAGGGATCAGGGACGTCCTCTCACCTCACCTTAGTTCACCTTGGTTCTATGTGAAACGTACACTAGTCGGGATTCACCACGTGTGTGTCACTGCTGTTCAAGGTGTTGATTACTGAGGAACTTACCTGTCAAGAACACATTCCTGAACTCCAACCTTCTAGCAATCATCTGTGAGAACAACAAATATTTAATTCAGAATATACAAATACAGTAAAACTTAAGTATATATTTGACTGATTTTTACTGATTCAGTGACTGTGAGGTGCAGTTAATTTGTGACTATACTATTGTAGAAATCTGCAGAAATAGATGGGAATTATCACACAGATGATGGTAATACTGCAAGAGAATAAGCATTGTTTGTGTTTATTAATAGCCAGTGTTTTAGGTTTCTGAAGATGTAATCAATACCAGGAACCTGAGCCTTAAATATTCATCCAGGGTCCAATTAAATATAAACTAACTTGTGGCAACAGAACCTGCTATGTTGAAATTTGATACAGTGCAATTACACTGTCATTTGTGGAGAAGGGAGCTGTACTCTTATGGATATGTAATCTGGAATATTTTTTCATACAGATAGTTAAAACTAAATTTGTCGTCCAAGGAATTGTTTACGATCGCAGTTGTGCCACGAAGGCTCCCAAGAAAGTATGATGTGGGATTTTCATGATGTTCTAAATGTATGTAATACGGCAACATCTGTCCATAATTAGAAAGTTTATTCGGGAGGTTGAATTCAGCTGCAGCTTCAGTAAACTGACAAACAACAGATCTGTTATGTACATCAACACACTGAGTGGAAAAAAGAGAAAGAAACATAGTCCAACGGCTGAAACGTGGTGTTGTTCAAGCTTTTTATGTCTGAAATGAAACATAAAATATAAAACGTCTACATCACAGTTCCATGTAAACATCACTTGGTGCATGTCTTGGCTGAAAACAGTTTTAGAACACTTAATACTGGTGTGGTGTTCGTCTTTGCTTCCTTTTGCCTTTATAAAGATCTAAAAGTAGACCCGTTTCTTTCACTATGCTTAATTCATTTACAATAGAAAAATATAGGCTTTGGAAATACGTATGTGGTGAAAATCAGAAGCGCTTCATAACAACATGCCTCAACAGTGACAAACATGTCATCAGAAGAGATCATAAACCATGAAATAGGAGCATTAGCCATATTATCCAGGAAATTGCCCTTCTAGCTTCACAAGAGGCTCTACATTACAGCCTATATAAATGGAAATGCATTTACAGCTTATTTAGACTTGCACTTCTATATTTAAAAACAGAAAACAAAAATGTCTTCACTCGTTCTATGTTCAGCCTTAGTCCAGTGTTTACTGAAAATAAATCCAGCGAATGCTTTGAGGTCGATATATTGGCAATGATTCTTTATGCTCTAATAATACCCAATGTCTACTGGGTATCGGAGTCTTATCAGGGTTTGGCTGCTCATAGATAAAAACTCAGCTCAATATTCCACTAGGTTACTCACATTACAATGGCCTCTTACACCACAAGGTCATTTCAAGTCCCTGAAGTCTCCTTATCTCTGAGCTCCTGTGTTTTACACTGATGTGTGTTTATTCCACAAATAGGGCTAGGAGTGTGTTTGTGCGACCTGCGGTCAGATTAAATATCAATACTTTCAAAAGTAAAATGACGACTCGACCCAACTCGACCCGATTTAATGCAATCATATTTATTTTGTTGTGTTTTGTTGCCGTGTAAAAGGGGCTCAGATTGCAGTTGGCTCTTCACAGAAGAAGCTACATCCTTCACTAAAATGTGAAAGCAGAACATAATACACACATCATAAAAAAAAAAACACATCCCTACATGATTATAAATTCTACAATACTGAAAATATTTAACAAATCCTCAAAAATTCTGATAACACCCATTTAGAAAATTAAAATAGAAAATAAAATGGCATGAACGGTATGATGTACAGCATGTTGACACCTGAATATTATATTATATATATATTTAAGTGCTGACAATGTAGTTTCAAGAGAAAAATAAATTGCACAATTAACCTTTAGATTTTATGAGCTAAAGTAACTTAACAATTGTTGGGATATTATAAAAAAAAATAAAAATATATATAAACTCAAGTTTTAATTGAAAATAGACACTGATTATCCGATTCAATTAAAAAAAAAAAAAATTCTGGAAAATAAATTAGTAATTTATTTTTTCTGTTTGAGGTTATTTGGTCAATAATCAGATAGAAATGAGGTGAATTAACCAACAAATAATTTAAATGGGGAAACTACACTGTTGGAGATCATATTGAAAATATACCAGTTCGTACATACAGTGTGTATGTTCAGAAGACAAATCATAGTTTGTGTATGAATAAAATATTTGTTTTATCTGACATTTAAATAATGGAGATCTGTAAAGCTGTTCCTAAAACACTGATTTACACAGTTAATGCAGCTTCTTTTTGGAGAATATATTAACTATAAAAGCTAACAATCAATAACAAAGAGGGGGGGAAAAAAAAAAAAAAATCAGCAAAAATAGAAACAAGGAACAAAAACCCTGTAAGTGTGTCTTCACACCTGGTTGGTCAGCAGAAGCATCAGCCAATCAGCCTCCTCAGTGGTCCGCGGCATGTTCTGTGGAGCGAGACGCACTGATGCTCTCCATTTTGCCCATAAGCCTCTCTGTTTTTTCCACTTTATTCCCAAACATTGGCATGGCTTGAAGAGGCAGAACAACAGGCGGTCCAATCAGAAAGGACTACCTCTGTTCTGGGTCCCATATTCACCTAAGAGCAACACAATCTAGTGTCCAGTTTTGGGGGTTAATGCCCACACCAGTCCAACTCCAGTCTAACCAGTTAAGTCCCAGTAGGGGGCGCAACAGCCCTGCTTGACTAGTCCAGAATACTCGTCAAACTCCTTTATTTTCCAGAAGTTGAACACATTCATCACCTTTTAGATGGATGTGAGGTGGTTTCAGTTCAATATCCAGCCTTTAGTAGGAACAGTGTTTAACAGTGAACTGATCCTGAGTCAGTCAGTGCATGAGTACGTGTATATTTGACCACTTTTTTCAGCTGGTGTCATCTACCCAAAAAAGTAGCAACCATGACAAAATATGAGAAGTGGAATGAGAAACCAATGAAAAAGTGAGAAAACTTTGCAGGAACAAATTCTGACAGACTCATTGTTCTTCTGGCACCAGAACGGGGCAAGAGTCTCATGACTATGCCTTTGCTTTATGGGTAATATTCTCTGGCGCTACTTACACAACAGGTGAGAGAAAATAACAAGAAATGAATCACTGTGATTCGCTGTGTTGTTCCCTGAGTCACTGTGGCCCTGTTTTTGAGAAGACACGCAATTTTTTTTTCCCTGGAAATTGTCTACGTGTCATGTGTAATAACTTAGCTTCAGTTGGAGTGTATCATTCACTGTCTTGAGAGTTGATGGCATTGTGTCCTTTAATATCCCACGGACGAGAGGTGTGAGGTCAGTGGAGAGGACGGATGAGGAAGTCATGTGACCAGGAGGACGAGGACAGGGATGAGGAGTGGGAAAAAAGTTGTTCTTGGCGAGTAAACACTATTCGGATGCGTTGGGTCTGAAACAAGAGACAGAAACTTTATGTGTGGGCACGTTTGCTACAGAATTATCTGAAAAGTTTTTTCCAGAACAGAGGCTAGAACAGGATTTTAATGTTAATGTGATGCTTTGAGGAGATGCTGATGTGATGTGAATCCTATATTCTAAGTGTCTGCATAGTTTTGGCTATACAGTATATCTGATTTACACTATTTAACTATATTATTATTGTTTCTTGTGTGTTCATATTTTTAATAAATAGCTGTTACACTCACTCCTTTGCTACAACAGTGTTAAAGTGTGTATAACCTTGAGACAAGTAGACAAATGTGAGAACAACACAGACCTTTAGACACATAAAACGAGCAGATATAAGCTTTTTAAGATGATAAAATATTGTATCTCACCTTGTTTTTGTTTTGAACCCTCTGATTCTGTAAAAGGAGGAGAGAACAGAGAGGCGAGAGATTTAGATAAAGTTGAGGCACAGGAACAAGTTGCTGATTAGTCATTTTTGCATGCTTAACTTTCTCAATAAAACTACTGCCTTGTGGAACAAAAGGAGCGAGAAACAGACAAATGACCAGGGGAAGGTATTTACCATTACTCAAAGCCTAACGCCATGAAAAATGTGTACTGACTGGCTGTGCAACCCTAAATATGTCCCCTATGCAAATTCTCTTAAAGGTCGGATAAAAAAAGAGCTTGAGAAGCATGGCAACAGGAAAAGATAGTGTTATGTAAATTAGGAAGAGTAAGAATGATCGAGATTATACAGAAGGGGATACAGGAAATGAAAAGGAGAGGGGGGAAAAAACACAAGAAAATTCAAAATGACAGAGCGAAACCAAGAAGTGGACAGAAGATAAAAGGAGAAAGTACAGGGGGAAAAAAAAAAAAAGAAGGTTGGAAAGATTGAAACAAGGTCAGACAGAGAGAAAAGGGAGGGAGAGAAAGAGACGGGATAGGGGGGTGTTTGTGTCTGGGCGTCACTTTCTCAGCGGGGAACGGACTAAAAGGAAATAATGGAGGGAAAGGATGGAAGGATGGAGCGACAGGGAGGGGTGTGGGAGCCGGTGAAAGAGGTAAGGGATAAAAAGGGAAGAAAGGAGAAGAAATACAGGTAGCGTTAAAAAAAAAAAAGAGGAAATAGTTAAAAGCTCCCCGAAAAGAAGGGGAGGTATGTAACATCAGTGAAAAAGGGGAGAAGGGTCAAGAAAGAGGGATGAGACGGCACAACTGCAGCTGTTATTAAATCGATCTGTAGCCCTGAACCCACCTCTGACACTGCAACCCTGAAGACTCATAACACACAGGCCTGTACTCACACACACACACACACACACACACACACACACACACACGAAGACAAGTGTGTATTGATATCTCCAGGAAAACTACCACCTATCCCCATTCCACAGCGATTGACTGAGATTACGAGAAAGGAAATGGGACACTCGGAACTCATCTGTCGTAGACTCACATACGAGGAGAAGCCTGGATTTATCAAATGAAGGCTTCGCTGGAAAAAAAACCCCAAAAAAAAAAACAGGGATTGTCTGTAATATCCGCCTCGTACCTACAGGTCTCTGCTGCAACATGTCGCTCCGACAGACATGAGTCACTAAATTACTCTCAGGTTCTGTGCGACTAACGACCATCTAGGGGTTAACGAAGCATTAAATAGCGTGCTGGGTCTGGGCCTCTCGCTGAGCTGCTGTGTGTCTCAGTGATTGTAGGAAGAACAAAACCAAAGCAAACAAAAGCGAATTATACTTTGCTTTGTCTTTTCTAATTTAAACGTGACTGTCGTGTGCAGAAAACTTAAAAATCACATCTCTGACCGTATGTCTGCTATTTACTATTTACGAGCCACATTTTAATTCAATTCGAAGACTTAAGAGCAATATTAACACGCTGTTTTTTAAAGTTACATTTATGATAATATGGAGACTTGGGAAAAAAAAATGTATTAATTAACAACATACAATGAAAATGATGCAACGATTCTACAACAAAAAACCCCTGACGTATTTACTTCATTCTTCAGATTGTAGGGGGCTCTGGTTGCAGATAAAGAAAACTTAAGAGAGGATTACTTTCCAATGATTACAACCTTTTTCTAAATTATAGTGCCACAACGCTGTGCGGATCACTATGAATTATTGTTTGTGTTTTGCCGCGGCGCGTTTCGAAACTACAAAACGCTAGTGTTGAATGCCTGGTGTTTACCCGACTGTGTGTGATGTGTGTGTTGTGATCTGGCTTTAATCACATCATTTGTGTAAAAACTGAACATGAGGACACCCGTTTGTGTCAGCATCATAATTTTGGTCATGGTGAGCTACGCCACAAAATGGCGTCCATGGTGGCATGTCTGTAAGAACAGTGCGGTCTCTGCACTGCAGTCAGCTTGTGTAACTGTATGTGCACTTGTGTACTACCATGGTTAAATGTGTGTGCATATGAACGTGTGTGTATGTGTGTGTCTGGATGTGTGTGTGTGTGTGTGTGTACGTCTCTGTGTGTGCGTGTCTCGAGTCGAAAGAACGCCCCACTGCAGAGACAGACACTGTTCCACCATCCCACCTCTCCTCTCATGCCGCCATTTTACACATGCAGGAGCTAATGCTAACCAAGACTGACTTGTTTGACTGTAAATATGAAACGCGAAACGGAAATTGTGAACGGAAAAACCGAAAACAAAACGAAATCGACAATCAGCAACGGCGGTAAAAGTTCAGTTCTGTCACTGGTTCGGGATCCAGGAGAGCTTGTCCGGGTAAAGCGGTGTGTGTATGTCTACATTCGAGTTGTGTTCTTGTGTGTATCGAGTTCAGAGGGTACAAAGGTATTTGGGAGAGAGTGGAGGGGGTAAAGGAGGGCAGCGATGTAAGAAATTTCCTAAAAAAAAAAAAAAAAAACGGAAAAAAAAAGAGGACAAAAGTGAGGAAAATGGTGAAGCTCTGCAAACTGAAATGAATGCAATGGACTGCTCACAGCGGGAGAACGACAGAAAAAAGGAAGGAGAGACGGAGAGAGAAGGGGAATCAATTAGAGAGAGAGAGAAGTTGCTCTATAATGGTTTCTCACAGTAGGACAGCGGGAGAAGAGAAAGGCAGAGAGGCAGAGCGACAAGGAGAAGAAGCGAGATAAACACAACAGGAGGAGTTTTAGGGAGAAGTTGCAGGAAAAAAAAAAAAAAAAGGTAAGTGCGGAGTGAGAGGCAAAGCGAAGCTGGTGAAAGATGCAATAGAGGGCTGCAGGGCGTCGGAGATTTCACATGACACCAGTCTGCTGATGCCGATTCAGTGCCTTGTTTTCTGATGCAACACAGGCTCAAGCACCTTTCAGCAAAGGCTTTCTCTGGCATCATTCATGACAGCGTTGTGTTCAAATAACCTTCACATCTCCACACAACTCACTAAGCCAAAAACATAGACAAAACATAATAACATGCTCTGCAACAACTTGAAGGATCATGAGGAAAAACCATCAGATACACACACACACACACACACACACACACGAGCGTAAAGGATGTCATTAGTAGCTTCCTGCGTCACAGTCTGTCCTCCCTTGGTTTGTTGTGTTTTCGGGTTAAATTAAGGCGATAAACACACACATTCACACACCGGAGAGGAGACCGAGGGACTGATGAGTGGTAGCTGACCTTGGAGCAATGACAGCGTACCTGACGGACCCTCACTGTCACCACTCTGTCCTTCACACCAGTGTGAGGCAGGTGTGTGTGTGTGTGTGTGCGACGTTGATAATTAATTCACACACCCACAACAGGGCATCCCCACATGGAACTGCCTTTTAATCACACGGGCCGCTTGTTGGAAGGAAAAAAAAAAAAGTTTGTGGAGAGAGGGAAGGTGGAGGGAGGTGTGCAGTTTGAAGTTTAGATAAGAGACGAGGAGATGTAGCTGAAGGACAAGAGCTGCCATCACCGAGGGCCACACACACTTGCTGAATAGAGGCATGGTGTGCCCTGCTGCCATGCTACCTGTCAGATAAAAGGGAACCTGAGGAGGAAGGAACCAGAGAGTATGTGAGGTGTTACCACAGGGGAAAAACACAACAACAGCTGTGGTAAACCGCCACTAATGGACAGCCAAAGAGAGAAAAGAGACCCTGCAACTCTCCTTCATCTCCTCTCTCATCCATCTCATTGCCTCTCCGCTCTCCGGACTCATGCATCCTCATCCCAACGCACTCGCCGCACAGCATGTGCACGACAAAGATGGAGCATCGCAAGCAAACAGGGAGGTGAATAAGTATATAAGTGTAGTGTAGATATGGAGATGCAACAAAGAGATATGGTAGACACAAGGAGGTTGAGTGGAGTAGGGGGGGGGGGTGCAGGTGGGGTGGGTTTGGGGGTTTTGGGGGGGGGGCGGAGTCACGACAAAAGGAGGAGGAAGTGTAAGAGACTGCCATGGATGGTGCCTAGATTAGTTTTGCTCCAGTAGCGAAAGATCATAAAAAATGAGGAAGGGAGGAGAGAGCTGAGGAGACAGAGAGAAGGGGAGGATTAGTGCCACTTCAGGAATGACAGAAGACTAGAAAAGAAAGAGCGGGAGGGGTGGGGTACGGGGGTGGAGGGGGAGTAAAAGACAAGGAGAGAGAGATCCTGAAATTTAGTAGGGATTAGTTTTGGTTAAGGAACAGGATGAGAAGGAGAGAAAAGAGACAAAAAGGGCCAGAAACCAACAGGAGATGGAAGTAGGTGCATCTTTAGGTAGAAGTCTTTGGAATGTAAAATAATGGGCTTGGACTGTGGTGTCAAGAGCGCTCACGTGTCCTCCGGTGTGTGTAATCCAGCTGATTTTAAATATTTTGATTATTTCTGGCTCACACAGGCTGATTGGGGAATACTGTCAGAAGGTCAAGACTACATTAGCATTTCTTCACAGCACAACTATCTGTGGTATTTCTTATTAATGACAGCAGGATAATTAACATATAAAAAAGTCATCAGGCTTCAGTCTGGTAATAACACAGAAAATTACTCCCCGTCTTGTGCTGGAACAGTGATGGCATTTAGGAATTCATTCGAGACAGATAAGGGCTCTTTTTATTCCATTTTAAATTTTTTTCCCTTTCCTAATTTTTTCCTCAAACTGACACGAATTTAATCAAGACAGCTTGATTGTGAAATATTTGTTAGACGACATGTAGTAATTTAGTCAGCGCTTCACACGAACACACACAAACACACAAGGTTACTGGAATGGCGTGTGTCTGCTCAGGCTGGGACAGCACGACAAGCCCCCTGCAGATCGCACTGGGATGGGAACTGGGACAGACGTCTCAGACACGCACACACAAATTAGAACACATGCAAAGTCCCATAGATGTGCACAGGAACTGACAAACACAACCAGACAAGTGCACGAACACAGAAAAATGGTCATACACATAAAAATGGCTTCACGCGAACAACAACTGTACAGGGATTCCCACAGTGACTGGGCAACATTCCCAACCGGAATGGGCAGCTCACTGGACTGGAAGACTAACATTACTCCAGGCGGGCTCTGGATTAGATCAACTCTGGGAATTTCACACTGGGACAGAGAGATGGAGAGTGAATGAATGAAGGAGACAAGGAAGGTAAAACGAAGAGATTTTGAGCTAATGCTGAAAAAAGCCTCGATCCAATTAGGTTTAAAGGCAACAGAAAGAGGATTTTAAATCCATTCTCACATCTCGCAAAGGTTAGGGATAACTAGTGGTGACGTCGGAAGACATGAGTTAAGTTGGTTTTACTGATAAACATGGAGAATTAGAACACCAGGTCGCTTAAAAGAAAGGAATATAAGCAAAGGTGGGAAGGGAAGTGATAGTCTGAACCCCCACAATGTGCTGTACAGCCTAGAAAGAAGAGAAGTGAGAGGCAGAGACAAGTCTGTAAATGTAAAAAGACATGGATGAAAGGAGGAAAGGATGAAAAGAAGTGTGTACTCACTGGGCTCACAGCACACAGTGACACGCAACTTCATACATGGCAGAGGAGGGCCTTCATCTGCAGGTAGAGCTGGAAAAAACAACAACATGAGAAAGATTTTAGTATGCTGCTTACTTATCAACCCAACAAACAGTAACAGCATTCAGAATGTGTCAAATAAAAGACGACATTGAACAGCACTGAATGAAACCCTTTCATCAAAATTACATTTTGTTGGCTCTCTTGGTACCTTTGAAAAAGTTTTATGACAAGAGAAGCAGAATAACTGCAATGTTGTTTGCTGGCTTCTTCAACATCAATACATAACATCAGGATGAAGAATTACATAATCTAACAGTATCACAAACATCTACATATCACACTTTTCCCACATAACTAAATTTAAAAAAAAAAAAAAACTATAAAAATGTACAATTGAGGGTCTAACCATAAAAAAATAGAAATACTCTTGTGTCAATACCGATCATGGCTCGTATGGGAAAACAGGCAAACATCAGCTGTATTACCTGTCAGTTTAGCATCGCTTTGAACAAACAAATCTGTCTGGAAACTGCGGTTAAAGGGCTTTTTATTTGAATAATTCACAAACAGCTGCTAACTCACCAGGGTCCCACCACACAAGCTGAGTATATGATAGCTAACAGTCTGCCTCACTTTGTATCCATAATTTCAAGTGATAAGCTGCAGAACAGAAAAACAGTGGGTTATATTTTTAGGTGCTACCTACAGTGGACGAGAGTTTACAGCACACAGAAAACAGAGAAGATGGATAATGACAACACAGCAGTATGTTGCAAAGAAGTGAAACACATGCGTAGATACAGTTGTGAGGCTGAAAATTAAAGCAGCAGATTGCACAGAATTTGGGGAAAAGCTATCGTTCATGATCCTCGAGACTGCTGAAAATATGTGCTGTCAAATTAGCAAATGTAAATATTTCTCTTTTTTTTATGCAGCTTGTTTTTCAAAAGGGAAAATGTGTGTGTCGTTTCCTTGGTTTCATTTTGTTGTTGAATTACAGTGTGTTTAATCATATAGTTGCATTTTTATACAGACTATTTAATACTGATGTGTTTGTTGTGCTTGATAAATGAGCGGAAACAGTGTAGTTTGAATGTCATTTGTGTTTTTTTTTTTCTTTTATATGAGGGCACGTGCAATTTCGTTGTATTCACCATGCAATGACAATAAAGCTACTATTCTGTTGAGTGTTTTGGGCCACTGTGACTGTCATAAAACATGCAAAGTTTTATTTAGCTGCTCCAGCATGTCTCATGTTAGCAGCAGCTGGCTATCAGAGGATGTCAAGGTGTTTCCTGTTTTTAGGGCTCCAGACGTGAGGAACTTGTGGGCGTTGGTGTGCAGGTCGGGCAGAGGGGCACAGACCCACGGAACCTCAGACGCAGAGGCCGTGGGTTTCATAGTCTGTGGGAGCTGGGGAGAGGAGTTTGAGCCCAGCTCAGACTGTGCCAACTAATGCCATTAGTGTTTCTAATACTATTGTACTGTTCTCCCAGGCTAATGCCATTATACTGTCTCCAGTGCTCTGGGTTCATTCAGCACACAAACCCCTGAGCCAGACATTTGGACCAACTTTACGCCTTATCTTTGATGTGGACAAAACATTCACAATCGCTCTGAGCCCGATGTGGCCCAACCAGGGGGGACGAACCATTGTTGCTTTTCTCTGAACTGGCCTGAACAGCCACAATAGCCCAGTGTGTGTGCGTGTATATACATACATGTGTGTAAGCGTGTGTGTGTGTTAGTGTGTGTAGTTTCTCTCTCTCTCTCTCATGCCCTCACAATGCTCCATTGTCCCGCCGACCACAACAGTAATTTATGTAAAGATTCTTTCTTTCCCTCCGTCTCGTCCATCCCTTTTCTCTGTTGCTTTTGTTGCTCTCCTTTTTCTTTCTCTAGTTTGGATTCCACTCATCCGGCCTCTCTTGTCCTCCCCCCCACTGTCAGACTGTGTCCATCTTTTGCTCCTTCTCCCCCTCTGTCACTCCTCCACGCTTCTCTACCTCCGTCTGCTTCTCTGCTTTTTTTTCCCTCCCTCACTGTCGTTCTGTATTGATCTCTGTTTCTTCCTCCTACATTTTACAGTCCCTGTGTCTCTTTGTTGTCACCTTCCCATACCATGCATTCACTTGACTCTTTCATTCTCTGCCTTGTTTCGTGTCACCCCCCTCCTTGGTTGGACTGACACCACAAGTTGTAAAAAGTGAGGGAAAAAAAAAATGTCGAATGATTTTACAACCTCTGAACCATTTTCTGTCTTTTCCCTCCCTTTTTCCACTTCAGTGATTTAAAATAAATTAAGGAGAAGAGCAAAGGATAATACCTTTGGAGAAAAAGGAAACTCACTATAAAACCTGCAAATTAAAAAAAAAAAAAAATCTAATTCATGTCATTAAGTATCAATTTATGGAAACATTATACATCAATATTCTGAAGTTTGCTAATCCACAGCCTGCAAAACGTCATAAAAATGCAACTTATCCCTCAAAATGTTAAATTATTTGACTATTCTACCAGTTTACCTGGCAAGATTCTGCAGTAGTAATTTATTTTTCACCAATAAAAATTGAAAAAAATCAACAGTTATTCAACACTGATTGCAAAATAGACTACATTGTTAAACCCATTTCATCCAGAACCTTCTACAATTTATATGATCCACTCATGTATACACACACACACACACACACACACACACACACACACACACACACACACACACACACACACACACACACAC
>JAQQZY010140566.1:0-17433 GCA_030068375.1 Ostorhinchus rueppellii
CTGTGTTGGCTGATATGGAACTAAAACAACAAAACCTATGAATATAGAAGAAAACAGCTGTAGAATAGATGTCCACTGTAGTGACCAGTAAGCATCAAAGGGTTAAATATAGATAAAAATCAAAGTTTGAATCTAATGATAGGTGTGTAATTAATGTATTTTGTTTCCAAGCCTGTGAAGGTGAATGCCAGTTCTGCATAAGAGCATCATAAGCAAATGCACAGAGATTTGGTTTAGCATCCAATGTGAATATCAGGTGACCTGGGGCTGATTTTACGTTGCCTTTTTCACATGCATGCACACATGCACACTGCCGTTGGCCCTGAGGTGTGTGCATGTTTCCATCTGCTGCTCTGTTGGAGCATTGCAAGAGGTTTTACTGCCATCGGGAACCCAAAAACATCCTCAAGCAAAAGAGGCTTTCCATACATAATCTGTATTTTCTACTCACTTATAGAAACCCCCCCCCCCCCTTTTAGTCAGTTGTGTGTTTGTGTTAGGAATGAACGAAAGACAATAAAATAAGACACAGACAAGAAGAAACCACAAACCTGAATTCACTGAAACAATGCTACTTTTTGTATTCTTTAGTTTCAAATTTCATTGGTAGAAAAAAACTACACATTTCATTAAAGTTTACTTAAAACAACAAATAATCTTGAACTGTAGGTGATTTACAAAATATAGACATTAAACTTACACGTATGCATACACACAGACATTAGCATACATGACCCATTTACACACAGTAAAGTCTAAAAGTCTGAGTTCCCAACTGCGAAATGCATGGATTCAATGCATTTAAGATTTGTACTTTTCAGCTATTTTACTGGGCTGCCTGAATTTTATAACCCTGTAAATTGTTTTAGACATGTCTAAAACAATTTCACTGTTTGACTTTAACTGTAGGAGGGAAAAATCTGTTGTATAGGAGTGACAAATGAATCCAGACTTCAAATGGAATACTGAAAATTTAAAAACTAATAAATGGGAAAAAAAATTATATCCTTACTATGCTTACTAAATTACTTAAAAAAATAAATGAAATGTTATTATTTCTATGCGTGTATTATAATAAAGCAGTTAATCTATCTTCATGATGAGAAGTGGACTCAGCCTTGTAGACCTGACTATACGTGTGTGTTCATGCATGTGTATATTCTTGATGTATATATTGCATAAGCCACCTAACCGTTACCAAAGAAACAACTGACATTTCTTCAGACAACAAAATTGTCTCTATTTGCGGTCCATCAAGACCTGGCCACGTAAGTGAAACTGAAAGCCTTTTAACCACATATGTGATTATAAGATGTATAAAACAATATGCAGACATGCTGCAGGCAGGAGATTTAAGACTTCCCTGGACTTTAGCGGCATGGCCAGGTGTTGATGAACTGGATAAAATAACAACAGAATATAAAACAGAAAAAACTCAAATAACACACAGAGATTCAAAACAAATACTATAGTTCTTGGAGATCATGACAGGAGGTCAGCACAAGAAACATAGAACTGATCAAAGGGCACGCTCATCTATACTGGAAACCATGGCAACAAAATGAGGATGGGATGGACATCAACTTTTAACTTTACATCTGTTTTAACTCAGAGAAACCAAAAACTGCAGCGTCTGTACAGGAGATTAAGCCTCAAATAACAGAGTGAATATTTGCTTCATCATTCATCTGGGGGGGAAAAAAAATGGCAATGATGTTATCTCATCTGCAGTGAAAGCTTCTTATGTACACAATTAGCTAAGATGATACTGAGCAAGAACTATTTTCCAGGCTTACTTCTGACATCTAACTGGTGCGAGTCCGATTCTCAAAAATGTTACTGTTGCGAGTGTCGTGTTGTTTCTACCTGCCGTCCTTTTACATACATATTTGCACACAGTAGAACAAGGAGCAAATTAATAATTTCATGACACAGGGTTTAAACAGACCAATAACAGGTCATATTAGGTTGAATGCCAATTACTGGCCCTTGTCAGCTCGTCCAATAACTGAACTGTCCCAATTAGTTGGATGCAATTCCAATGAATGAAACATACGTTATTGTTTTTACTACATATAGGTGACAAATGAAAGGAAAACCCTGACAGGAGCGTTATCTTCTGGGATAGCAAAGCCCCCAGTCCAGAGGGTATGAAGGATTGCTGGATGGCTGAGGCATGAAACTGATGTGAATCCCAAACTCTGGTCTTTACAATCACCAGATGTCAACAAACTGAACTATGTTGGATTTGGACAGATATATTAGCCCAAGATCTCCACCGCCATCATCAAAACACCAAATGGAAGATATTTTAGGAACAACTGGCCCAACTACTAACAAACACACTTTTACATGGGTCTTTCCTTTAATCTGTCACCTCTCTGAGTTAAGGACATGATAGAACAAGGAAAATCTGAAAATCCAATGGGGAAATTACATACCATCACTGCGAATACCTCTAATTGTCCAATAAATGAATACAGCTTGGTAGCAGTTTGCAGTGGTGATAACTAATTGTTTCCGTTTTTGTGTAGTTTTAAGATTATTTAATACACTCCTTGGATCTCTTAAGAGCTTTTCATCTACTGTGACGACACTCATCCTTTAGGCTTGCCCTCATCATCTCCTCGCCGCTCTTCTCTTCCTCTCACTTGTTATGTCCTTTACCATCACTCTTCACTGAGGCCTTGAACCATTTTTAATCAGAGGATACAGTTCTGGCTGCTGGCTACACGTTGCCTGATTGTCCTTTTATCTCTTGGCGTTCACCCTTGTGATATGCCCCAGTCTTGTGCTTTTCACCCCCCATATATGTTTATTACAGACTTTAACCATACAGCCATCCCATCCTATGCCTCCTCTTGCTTGAACTCCATCGCTCCTCCGTTTCTATTGCTGCCGTGGCCTGCAGGGACATTTGCCCCATTGTTCCCAATTCCCTCACCTGCCTCAAAGCTCTTTTCTTCCAGTGGTTTGCCAATCCAGGCTCCGTAACCATGGACAACAAGTGCATCAAAGAACTGCCGCTTGGCAAGCTGGAAGGACTTGGCGTACATCTTGGCCTGGTTATAAGAAGGCATGGCAAGGAGGTCACTGCGGCCGCACCGCTGGCACAAGGACCGGAACAGGCAGAACAGGTTGGACTTGGACACACGAGACACGGCCAGTTTGTTCCTGGAGGGAAGACATTCATTCAGTATGACATTCTTTACAATTATTAAAAAGCACTTGAGATGATCCCAATAACAAATGCTGCCAGTGGTTTTAGGTACGTGCTTGTTTTATAAAATGGTATTTTATCAAACCACATATTTTAATCAATATGAGCTGGTGATCAGGGCTTTGGGATGATTTGAAACGTACAATAGAAAGCTAAAACAATTCACACAGATGTTTTAAGTTATTATTTTCCACATTATTTCTGAAAAACACAATGAATTACTTTTTTTTAATTTTATACATTGATTAAAAATAGAAATGCAAAAGGCAAAAATGACACACAAAGAGAACATTTTAGACTCACACTGAACAACTGACTTTAATTGTTGTGGGCCAACAATAATGTGGGACTACGACTACTGAACAAGTGTTTACAGAGGCCTCATAACACCTAAAGTGTTACTAAACTGCAAGTGTTACTATCAGGAGCAGCAATAACTACTTGTATATATGCTACATACGACTTACCCATCCAGTTTGCCTTTGGTCCCATCTAGCACTTCCACACTGTGCTGGTCTGGAAAGCTCCAGTTGACGCTGGACTCCTTGGTTTTGCCAGTGTGACGTGTGGAATCATACACACTCACTCTGCCCACCTATAGTCCAACCAGGTGGTGTTAGAGAAGCAGAGTGACATAGAGAGAGCATATTCTGTTCAATCAGACTAATTTTGCCTGGCAATATGAATCAGCAATTCCAAATAGAGCATAAAATTTGTTGTGTAATGCATGTGTCACTGTGTCAGTGTCGGACTGCGTCACAGTACGTGTTGATTAGGAATGGTGGTTTGAACCATTTTCACTGATGTTGTGAACATTCAAACTGTCTTAAAATAAGTTAACTGTGCCTTGTAATTATTCTAATAAAATGTAAAGATGATAAAGTAGTAAAAACTTAAAATAACTTATATAATGTAAAAAAAACAAAAACAAAACAGCCTACATATGGGGTTCTGAACTTAAATTTCTAAATAAGTTACTGAATAACGAACATATTCCCACAAACTCTGCTTACCTCTGGATGATTGAGCCTGAATGGAGAAGGGAGACTCTGTATGAACGCTTCACCGTCTCTGGCAAGTCGACAACAAACGGCACGTGTCAGGTGCCCGTGGCTGTACAGATAACCTAACGGATCCAAACAGCAAAGATAAGTCTGAAGGCGGAACACTAGCAGTGACTTTCAGCCCCATTTGTCACACTATCAGTTTAGACCAAATTTCAATCTAACAGTATGACTTTACCAAGTGTGATAGACTTCAGGTAGATGGGATGCAGGAAATGAGAGAGCAGTGCCCCCTGTAGGCCTAATACATTCCACCTCAGAATCTTATCACTGCAACTCATGGTTCGCAGCCTTTCACCATGCTGGATGCCATCCCAGGTGGGTACAATAGCACTCGACTCCACAGGGATAGTGCCCTCACCTGGCACAAACAAAAACACGCATATAAAGGTCACAGCTCTTGCTAACACTGCCCCCTAGCAATGAATTGATAGATAAGATTTGTAGAAGCAAATGAGTATCATCTGTCACCATTTTCCACTTTGGTGCGCAGCTTTCCCTGCTTAGCATTCTCAAACAGTGGCTGGTGGCCCTCAACTTCATCCCCCGACTCGCTGCACGACTTATCGAACAGAGCCCCATCTCCACATGGGGCTGTGCTATGAATAAAGGAAAATGAGAAACAAGAGTGTAAAGCTATTGATATGACCAAAACAATGAAACAGCACTGATCTAAACATGAAACATGGGTGGAGATGACCAAGGAGATGGAAAACATCTGATACCCCTACCTAATGTAGAGGTGAAAGGTGATGTCAGATTTGATTTGCAGTTTGTTGTTCTCGGCAGGCTCAAATATACTGTTGTCTGCGCCGTCATAGTGCCTGAACAGCTCATTGTACAGAAACCTGAGAGGAGAGGAGACAGTGAGTTAGACTTATAACGTCCTGCAGACTGGGTCTGAAGAGCAATGTATTTTTAGAAATGGGTGAGAAACATTGATAAAAGAGCAGATCTATTTCTACCGAACAAATCCCCTTCTGGAGATGATTTCAGCGTGGCAATCATTAACAGTCTCCCCTTTAAGGCTCAGCTCCTCCCCTTTAACACAGCGATTCCCTGATGGAAAAACACAAGAGACACATTCAATGTCAAAGGACACAACAATGCAACGCCTCACGGTTCTGCAGTGACCTATTTCTGTTTTAGCTTTCTGACACTGCAGGCCTGTGAGCACAAAAAAGAAAAAAAAAAAAATCACCGTAACATTTTATCACATAATGCAGGAACTATGCATTTTCTTCTGCTTTTACACAGTTTATTCTTTTGTGTCTGTAAAATCCACATTGCCTCACAGCTCAAGGTTTGTGCATACCAGTTCCCAGGCTGACAACAGTCCCCAGGCCTTCCCCTCTCCTCATGACGATGGTGGCCAGAATCTTACGTCCCAGAAGGCTGTGCTGAATACGTGTGGTCAGGGAATTGAAACGCTGGTGACTCAACATTGCTATCTGGTCATGCAAAGTGCTGCCACTCACTGGAAGCTAAAGAGAGGAAAATATAGATGACAAGAAAGAAAATAACAGTTTAGTTAATTCTGGACATATGTTCATTTACACGTTTCATATGTTCACGTTCATTGTTGACTGTACAGTGTCCTCGAGTGCCAAGAAAGGTGCCTATAAATAAAATGTATTATCATTATTATTATTTATAATACCAGAAATTTTTTGACAGCATTATCTAATGAGAAGACTTTACGCATCATCATCATAAAAAAAAAAAAAAATTACGCGAGTACCTGGTGAATTAGTGTTAACTCTTATAAATGTTTTGCAAGTTAACATAAGCAGTTTAAATTTACATCTCATCTTATCAGCTTTGTTCAAGTTTAAAAGCACATTAAATTAATACTTTTTTTAGTACAAATGATGAACGTAATGTTTGACCTGAGCTCTGTCGTTTTAAGTCTGATTACATTTGATTTTGATACGCTGGATTAGTCGGTACCTCAGCTGGGATGAGCTCCCCGGTTCTTGCTGCCCTCTCAGCCTCTCCAATCAGAACCCGTAGAGCAGCATCTGCCGCTTCCTGTTTTCCTTGCTTCTTATTAGATGCACAGACTGGAGGGAACCAGCGTCCACCAAGCTTAGCCTGATAGGTGAACCTGAGCGGAACGGACAGAGGGAAAAGAAAGATATAAGAGATATTACAGAGTTTCTACGCGCATTTTGCTTTCAATGTGGTTACGAAAGCAGCAACTTAAAATGCAAAACAACAGTCATCACAAATCATCACAAAATAGTTATTTTGTATGCATAAGATCCTCAAGTCACAAACAAGGCAACCAAGGAAGTGTCAGTGGAGATTTTCAATAAAACAGTGCAAGTGTCTCTTCTTGTGTTGATTTCTCTTTCCTGCCCTGATGCAAAGTGTTGCAAGAACATAAAGTTAAAAGTAATATGGAAGATAAACAGTATAGCACTTATATTTTTTTCTGTAGGATCCAAAAAACAAATATTCTTTGAACACACAATGACCCTCTCTTCTTACAGCGATGACCTTTTATTTAGCAGTGCTTATGCGACATACTTAGGCTCATGCGGAGGTCCGGACTGGCCCACCAGGCGGATCTCAGCAGCAAACCCCCGGGCTCTGGCGTATTCCAAAAGACCAGACACTGCATTGTTGTTTAGGTGGTTGATGAGGTCTCCCACCCCGGCCTCATGGGCTGCTCTCAACTCATCTGCAGTCAGAGGGGGCAAAGCGGGGCATGTAGTCCCAGAACCACTGCCATCACTGTCACTTAAAGAACCCAGGGGCAACTGGGGCTGAAAGAGAGAAGGAAGGAGATGGGAATGAAAAAACACAAAATCAGTTATTGAAAAAACGTGAGCAGAGCCTTCCTTTCCTCCAAAATAAATATTGTCACCTAATCCCTGCTTCTCCTCACCTTGTTGGGCTGCAGTCTTCCTTCAGCCATTAATTCTTTGACTGCCTCCTCTGCTGCCAGCTGGCGGGCTGCCTTCTTGCTTGGAGCTGAAGCCTCTGCAAACAAGTTCTCTCCAACCTTCACCCTGTACATGAACCTGAACACAACACAGGGAAGGTGAAACACATTTACAAAGAAAAAGGGAGACACTTTTTCATGTGTTGTAACTGAGATCACAGATGATATCACACCTTGTGGAGATACTATCCTAGATACCACACTTCTCACATTTGGATAAATGAGGAAACACAACAGTGTCACCGTACCGCTAGAGTTTGTGGTGTACTACAAAACAAATGCACACAGTATTCCTAGAAAATGACTCGGGCAAAACACAACTTGATATTGTATCCTCTTGCCAGCCGACAGCCTAAAGTAGGGTATGTGTTTTTGAGCAGCACAGAAATAGAAAAGACTATACTGAATGAGAATTCTCCGCTGCTCTGGAGATTAAATATATATTAACCCAAAAACATTTCTTTCCTAGAAACAAGACTGGTATTGGTACAATTGGAATTGTGTGTTGATATATTAAATACATTCATTTAAAATTGACTCAGTATCAGTATAAAAAGGTTTTGGGGTCTGTCTGTACTGCAAGTTTGGTTCACATTAACCTAAAGGAGTTCGTATTACATGTCATTTCCACAAAAAAAAAATAAAAATCAAGTCTTAACAGCTAGGAACAAGGTTCAAGTATTTACCCGATGCCTACATGACAGAAATGAACAGAGAGAATCTAAAAGGACAAAAATTACAGCCATCACAGACAATGACCTCTGAAAAACTACAAACTGGAATCGACTGCCTGCATGATCACAGTGAGGTTTTAGTTGCATTTGACTGTAGTTGGTGCCCCAAGTGCTTCATTCAAAAAGAAAGTCTGGTAAAGAGCGTATAGACAGTGGAAGCATTGTGTGTCTATCAGCTGACTGCATAACTTTGGCCACATTAACCAGAAATAGCTGATCAACTGCACCCCTGAGGGAAAAAAATTATACCCAAAAAAGACAATATTGAACAACATGTGGTAGGGGGTAAATGACATCCAAAAGGAGAGATTCAGAGGGAGGCAGAGCAGCCCGTACCTTGGGTCATGTGGTGGACCTGCCTGGCCAGTGATGATGAATTCGATGGGGTTTCCACTGCGTTGGCTGTACTCCATCAGGACAGACACTGGATTCTTCCCACCAGGCAGAGAGCGGGACAGTGGCTGGCGAGGTCCCTCAACCACCCCCACCCCTTCAGCACTACCTGACCCCAAAACACCTTCACCGGGTCCCTGGTAGGGAGTGGAGAATACAAAAGTCGAACAAATAATTTAACACAAAAGAACGTCAGAGGTTTTTACAAGAGTTGAAAACAGGGCTGCGTATGATGGCCGATTTCCATAATCAATTCGATTTTGATTCATAAGGTTCCGAATTGATTAATCACGATTTGATTTGATCCAATATCGATTCGATTCAGTATTAATTGATTGATTTAGATTCATTTAGTTATACCAAAGTACAATTTTGAGCTGTAACCTAATTATTTGATTACTGTAGTCATGGAACACATCGATATTGGTATCAATATTAATAATAGAAAGGACATAAATCTGACATTTCATCAGTAAATAGATGAATCTGCTCTTAGTGAACAGGACATAAGTGGTTCAGAGTGGACTTCTGCATCTTTATTCAGTTTTATGACTTCAACTCACTGGAGGGTGGTGGTCAGAGTGAAGGGGGGCAGTGGTAGCGGTCCATTTGTCACGTTACTATTCCGTTAATTCCATACTCAGCCATAGGTGATACTATCACCTGAGTATGGATTCAAGTTCATATTTCTAGAACGACCGGCTTCTGTGACCCGCCTCGGAGAACATCCGAGTAGCCAGTTCCTCCGCACTGCCAGTTTGACTAAAGCCAGGAGGACCACCCGCGGAGGGGTTTTTCCCACCCCTTTTCTGCATCCCTCCTGTACCAGAATCATTGCGAGCGGGATCGAGACTTCCCCAGGGGTTCAAGATGGAGCCGGACATGCTTCCATGTCGGCGTTATCCAGGTCAGGGACTCGCTGCCCAACTCTTAAAAATCTATTTCGCCCACTAATAATCGATTACGCAAAATTAAAACAAAATCGATCCAAGATCGATTAAATCTATTTTTTTTTACCCATCCCTAGTTGAAAAGGCAATGTAACTGGAGTTATGCTCTAGTCTTGACTTTAATGTTTTGTGCACATCATCATCAAAACATTTTCCAACGTGTACATGTGTTCATCCAGTCATGTGTTTATTTATTGTATTACATAATTAACCTGAATCTGGAAATCTTTAAATGTAAGATAAGAAACTCACACTTGGGTCTTGAAGTAGATCCATGACTTGGTCCAGACTAGTGGGAATTCCTTCATCCCCTGTGTTCGCTCCTCCTTGAATCTCTCCGATGAGAATACGCAGGGTTGCTGCAGCAGCGTCTTTTTTTGCAACCTTCTTGCTAGATGCTTCTGCAATAGGAAACAGCCTCCCGTTGAGCATCACCTGCATACGAAATCTTAAGGTAGAAAAAAAACCATGGATAAGACATAGTGAACTGTCAATACACCTTTCATAAAAGATCTACCATGTTGCATAACAAGTAATGTAATTTTCTTTCTTAATCGAAGGTATCATATGTCTTCATTAAGGCAGACTTATTTCTCAGACTTTAAATCAATAGGTCTGTCACAAGGTGCTTTGCAGAGAATAACAAACATAGAGGGAGAACAAAACTTTTATAGTGAAGCAGATGGCACTTTTAGAAGTCTGTAGGAGTGTGTTGTTATGGGCAAGGTTAGTGTGGAAGCGCTTCTTTTGTTATAATTTTATAGTACAAACACTATTAAATATTAAGTGAGCTAACATAGACTTTCAGCAACTAACCTTGGGTCATGGGAGGGTCCTGACTGGTCAAGGAGTAGGAACTCACAGGTCTGGCCCAGATACTGGGCATACTCCATGAGGCCACTGACAGGGTTCTTCAGCCTGACCTCTTGCAATTTGGCCCACAAGTTTTGCGGAGGCGGAGCAGCTATTGAGACAGCAACAGTTCCCACGGAATTGGGCTTTGCCGAGACCTTTCGTTCTGCATCGGTCTCTCTGCGAATGGCATTGAGGAATTCTGGGATGTCATCGGTGGCCCACTGTCCTTCATTGGCCTCTTCAACTTGACATGAAGTAAAGGAGGGCGGCTGGAGGGAAGAATGGGACTGAAGAGGGAAAGCAGGTGTTAACACTAAAGTATGATTAGCTAGTGGAGCAGACTGTGTCAAAAGTTTATCAAGGGGACATCTGGCCCCGAGAATCATCTTATTTACACAGGGATGTCGAGGTTGATGGTGTTTAAAAATAAATTGCAGCATGTCAGCATAATACATTCTATTTATGTGTGTTCTGGATACTACTCCATATGTGTCTTTTAACTAATGTTCCTAAGCCTCTGTTAAGTATTTAGTTAACTCGTGTATTTATATAAAATCTAATGTTTCCAAAGATCTTCAGCTGAATCCTCATTTAATTCATGGCAACAGTACTTTTCATTTGGTCACCTGGCAATGGTGTCACATACTGGTTATTAATCCAACAGCAATGTTTAACATTACTTGCGACTTTGTCACCCAGTTGAAATAATATAGTGAACATATGTCATTAAACATTATACTAATTAAAATACTAGAAAAGCACTCGGAGAGCGCGGACCTCCACTAAGGTAGTGTTTGTACTTTCCTCCACTAGATGGCACTGAATAACCTCATACACAGCTCAGTGCTGTCATCCGTATCTCCCAATGATAAAGAAACATTAAAAAAATTCCTGGATCCAGACAGTGATCCGGATCACCACCAAAATGTAACCACTTGTTCCTCGTCCCATTTCTAACAATTCCTGAAATTTTCATCCATATCTGTTCAGAACTTTTCAAGTTATTTTGAACACAAACAAACAGATAAATGCTGGCAAAAACATAACCTCCTTGGCGGAGGTAATTACTTGCTCTCAGAGACTGAGTTCAGTCACATAACGTAAATGTTTTGGGCTTTTATTCATTTAGCTACTAACAGGTGAAGGCAGAATACACCCTAGACATGTCTCCAATTCATCGCAGGGCTGACAACCATTAAATCTTACATCCACACCTACGGGAGACTTAGGTTAACCAGTTGACCAATCAGTGCATGTCAGTGGACAGTGGGGGGGGAAACCAGAGTCCCCAGAGAGAAGTCCCGCAAACTATGTTGACCCTGGGCTCTTACCGAAAATGTTAATAATGTTAACTGCGGACCTGCAAAGTGTGGTAATCAACACTGTCTGATGTGAGTAATGCCTAAGGGTAGGGATTAAAATCAACACATCTTTACATATTAAAAAAATATTCAGATTTATTCCACAGGAAGAACAAAAACAGACAAAAATATTTCACCTACCACTTCACTGTGGCTTTGTTCTGGCATCCAACCCTCTGGAAGTGGCAGTGACTCGAGGCCTGGTAATGATGGTTGTGGTGATGACTGCACACACATGGATTCCTCTCCAGTTTCATCTCTACTGCCCTCTTTCTTCATTTCCCTCTCCTCTGCTTGGGTTCTTTGCGCAGCTTTAAGGCTTCTTAGCATCCTCTCTCTGCGGTGGGTGGAGAGTTCCCAAGTAGGGGGGTTGACATCACTATTCTTAACAACATCACCTTGCTTTTCCAGGGCGTAGAGGGTTGGATTGACCTGCTTGGCATTCTTAAGACCCAGATTTTTGGCTATAACAAGAGCAGTGGCATTCTCTGCATCCAGGAGGTACTGCAGAACAAGCTCCTTCTGGTCTCCCATTGTAGGGTGTTTGTGTGCTGGATCAGGGGAGCTGGTAGTGCTGGGATGCTGCTTCTCTTGATGCTGATTGGTTGCTGACTGAGAATCTTCGGAGTCAGATGACACTGAGGAGAAGCAGTAAGAAGAACTGGATTCTGTGTCCGACTCAGAGTCCTTGTCTTTGGCTTGTTCCCTGTATTCTACGGTTTCTGATCTAAATTCTGTTTTGGGTCCAGGATTTTGTGTGTCCTGTGGGGAGGCACACCGATGGGACGGTGAACTTTGTACCTTTTGATATTCTTCACCTTCGATAGGTTCTCTATAAAGACTCCACTCAGGAGGAAGAAGTCCTTGTTTTGAGGCCTTTTGTGATCGCTCCAAAGAATAGAGAGCCTTGTTGACGATCCCTTTGGGCAGGCGTAGCTTTCTGGCTAACAATTTTGCAGAGATAGCCTCACTTGGCTTCAAAGCAGCCAAAGCCTTGTATACTTGGTCCTGGATGTCAGGGGTGAAAGTGATATTCCGTTTACCAGAGCTCAAATGTTTTGAGCCCTGAGATGCAGAGAATTTATTAAATCTCTCTCTTCCTTTATTAGGCTGCTCTTGATGAAGGGACAAACTCTTAAATGTATCACAAACAGAGTCTGACTGGAGGCACCATTGTCTGGTTGAGTATTGGCTGGTGTTTTTGCTTACTTGTGACTGGTTTTGATTCAGGTGCCGGGGGCTTGGTGTGCCTCTAGGGACTCCTACAGAGGATGGGGTTCCGAAACTCTGATCCTCTCTATAGCCCCTTCTACCCCTGGGGCTGCTGTTAGGGTTTGGATATCTGCTGTACCCTGACTGTGGCTGGTGTGAGAAACTAGGTGACCTACCAGGTACACCTCCTCCTGCTCCAGCTCCTCGTAGATTGCTTCTGAACTGTGGAGCCTCAGAGCTCTGTCCTCTGAGGAACTCTATCTGTTGGTACTGAAAGGAACTAGGAACAGCACTAGGATTGTAGTTAAGGTTGTGTGAGCTGTTAAGGGCTACAGGTTGAGGATCGGCTTTATTGTGGCTTGGTATAGGTGGAGCCGAGTGGATGAGAGAGGGGGCTGGGGGCCGTATAGGTACTACACAGCGGCCAGGGTTATAGTAGTAATTTGAATACGTGGCTTGTTGTGGACCAGGTCTGGGGAAGAATGAGTCAGGACCAGATCTGTAGTAATTCTCCTTGGCCTGTAGGAGGGGTGGAGGATGCCTATGGTAGTGTTCTTTCGGAGGCCCTCCTCTACCTCTGCTCATAGCGCAGGGGTTGAGCGTGAAGGGGGCCGGTACAGCTGGCTGTGCACCTTCTGTATGAGCGTACGTTCTCTAGCACTGACAGAAGACCTTGATATTGAGTCCGGGCTCAGCCGCTATGCAGTGAGAGTATCTGAAAGACAAACAGAGGATAACGTCATGACAACATTAACAAATGGAAATAAATAACAACAGGAAAATTTAAAAAACTAAACAAAAATATAATTTCACCCAGTGGCACAAGCTCAAGTCCTGCCGACAACCCTCCAACCTCCACAGTGCCCTTGTGTAAGTCAGGAAATATATACAAGTTCCAAAGAAATATTTTTTGTTTTACATGACCACACACTATCACAGTTCTGAAATGCAAAAAAAAAAAAAAAAGTCCAAAAAGCAAAAAAAACATTGGAAATTATTGCTCTAATATACACCAGCACTGTCAGCACGACTGCGTATATCTTCAGATTATACAGTAGCCAGTCTTCAAGGATATTGCAGGGTGACATACTGTCTTTCCTAGTCACACACTGAAACTTAATTCCAGGGTAAAAGGGTGGTGATTAATAATTCAAACCTTCTTGTGACTATTCTATTTTATTTCTGGCCTTACAAATTATTGCCAGATCTGGATACATAGTGCAGAGGAAAAGTGAGACAGTGATGCAGACAAAAAGGACAGCTCCAAAGACACAAGGAATGCAACAAAACACAGCAAAGAAAAAAAAAAAAATAATAATAAAAAAAAAATAAATATATATATATATATATTTTTATACCCTTTCATGCATAGTGGTCACTACACTGGACAGCTATTCAAAGCTGTTCTCTTGTATATTCATGGAGTTTGTTGTTTTAGTTCCATATCAGCCCACACAGTTGACACTTATGCATCACCCCAAACACTGCAGTTCATACCATTACTGCAATTTTGCTGTTTTTGATAAATCTGATCTGCAGTAACATGTTTGAGTGTCAATTGTTGATTGTTATTAGACTGTAATTAACAGTTTGTTTGCTTTATTTATTTTTGAATATTATCTCCATGACGTGAGTAATAACTAGTTTTAGAGTATGTTAAAATATGAGAAAACATCAGATTAGCAGCATTAAAAATGTTCTTATTTCATAGTTTTCACACAGTATATCAGTAAATACATGTTTCTTTGCTTCAAAAATCAAACGCGCTGGTATCCAACAGATTAAAAATTTTTTACAACTCCATAAAAACAGGCTTATTAAAAAAAATTTCAATCACATTGTTTTCTCCATGCCTAAAGAGGAACAAAAACAGGTTTAAAAAAAAATCTTGATTAAGGTTCTCATCATTCATGCATGAAAGGGTTAAATTAGTAGAAATGTACATCCTGTATAATGCACAATCCCGACATCCTTCTGTGGTATAACAAACATTGATTCAGCCTCGAGTGTCATATCTGACATCACTCAATAATGTCTATATGAGTGAGACTGACAACAAGAAGACACCCAATACTGAGTCAGGTTTCATCTCCTCTGGCCCAGTCAGCATCACTGGTCTGTCACACAGGAGCTGGACAGGCCCGAACACCACCACAGTAACAGAGAGCAGCATAGTGTTCGTTTATCACATTAATAGGGGCCGACAGGGCCAGAAGCCCAGGGGTCAAACTGGGCTGGGGCTGACTCATCTTGACCCTGATGCAAGACAACAGTTGACAGCCAAAACAACAACTCTGGGTTTTTCATCATCCAGTTTAATTGTGCTGCTTTGTGTTTTCAGCTTAGGCAGAGGCATGAGCAAGTCAACCCATCTGACAACTGATGAATAAGCTATTTCACACACTTCATGCTGTCTTGTCAAGACAGCTAAACGGCACCTCTGCAGTCTGGAATCAAACTGACCCCTGAGTCCCCTATGAACTAAGCAAAGAAGACACACAGCCTTGTAAATACTCCAATTCGCCGCACATACAGTATATTCACATCATATAAACCAACAGCACAAGGCTAACAGACTACTGTGACTCTCACCTATGGGTTATAAACTTAAGTGGCAGCGTTGAAAAAAGAAAAAAGCACAGTTTTAACGTTGCTGCACCTGCAGCTTCCCGATGTTCAGATGAGTGGATGTCGAGTGAAAAGACGCACAGAAACCCTAAAAAATAAACAAGCGCACGAGGAGACTCAAAACCTAAGCCCACGGAAGACGCCCTATACCGGTGGGAAAAATGAAAACAGATCACACACAGTCACAGCAGTGTAATCTGGGAAACGCCAGGGGTATTTCCAAACCGTACGTTCTTCCGCGTTGGACGGTCGAGGTCTGCTGCTTCTAGACTGAAAACACAGGTGATGGAGTTCGTTTATATATACACCCAATCTGTTGCTCAAAGTTTCGTCGCGAAAGTTACGTGAAAAATCACAGCATCAACCTGGAAAGGAAAAGGTCAAAGACGATTTAAGTTTCGTTTTCGTTTGTAAAGAAAGCGTAAGATTCGAGAGCCTATTGTAGGTCACGTGGTGCGCGCCATGGCCTGACGGACAGACAGAAGTTTCAAGTTTTAAAAAAACCCAAAAGTAATAGTTAACTTGCTCTGTGGCGCTCCATGTCCATGCTTTGGAGAAGTCTATGCGGTTATCCGACAAAAACAATCACTGTGCCCGTGTCACTGAGCGCGGACATCGTCTTTTAATGCATAAATGCATGGTGTATGCGGTACACTGAGACAGAGGAGACGTCACATGATCAGATCAGATTCTCACATTAAAAATAAAACGAGGAGGGAAAATGATGGAAGAGAGACAGTAATGCAATACATTTTAAGAGATACAAATACCACGGCAGCATGTTGAGATCCTATAACACGAGTGTCAGGATGGAAAAACGACATGAAGTGTACTATAAGGTAAAGGTCACTATTGAAAACAGAAGCGCACAGTAAGAGACACGTTATGCCTCCAGCTATGACCTAATCCCCTTACACAGAGAGGTCATGCTACATTATAGGAATTAAAACCAGTTTAGGACAATGGTTCCTGGTGTTTCCTTTGAAAGCAAACACAGATGCATCACTTAACAGATAAACGTACAGGGGAGCAAGGACTAAAATTAAGACTAAAATGACTAAAATTAAAGTGGTATTTCATCCATTTATTGAAAGCAAAATTTTGGACCACTTGATTTGAGTGCATCTTATTTTATGGTTTCATGTCATTCATCGAAAGTGGTTTTGATGTGTTTACATTAAACCTCTCCGGCATTTTCAGATGCAATTACATTAGCCAAGTATGAAGGGTAACACAATAAGGTGAATTCATTCACTTCATAATTTATGAAAGCTACTGGATAATTGTATGAATAATATATCTATTCACATTTCCAAATTGTTGAACACACTTACTTAAACTGAACAACACAAGTTCATAAAATGTAATGGTGGTGTTTTTCATAGTCCAGGTCCAAGTGTAATTTCTAGAGCCAAATATAACATCCCAGCCCATGCACTTGATTGCACAGAATAGTATACACTAATGTTAATATCATCATCACATCACATGGGTGTATTTCAGCTCTGTGGGACAAAATAGAGTCCTGCTAATGTAGTTACCACAATATGATCAATGATCCAATTCCTCAGTGTCACGGGAAAAACACATTTCCACTATAAGTATCTCGCAGAAAAGTATGGTTACAGTTAGAGGAAAAATATTGGTGTCTTATCCATTTAAAAAGTTTTACATTCCCCACTGTTGCCACAAACTCTAAAGGGGATTATTTCATTGAACACTAAAAATGCACCCTTTAGAAAATGACAAATAGTGTAAAGAATCATAAACTTAGACTGTGATTTCATAACACCCCCATAAATCAAAATAAGTCAAAATATAGATTAAGTGCCAACTGGAGGGCGTCTTCATTTCTGTTTTAAAGCATGATGGAGTGATGTATTCAAGACACATATAAATATATAACAGTTGCAAAGAAGCAAAGGGGTCATAGTGAATTCTAGGCACAGGATTTAGAAAGATTAAGTGTAGATTTCTATCTATCTAGAATTGTGCAGCTGCCTGTTCACTCTGTCTGAATAATTCACACACATACATACACACACACACACACACACACATATATA
>JAQQZY010140610.1:0-17412 GCA_030068375.1 Ostorhinchus rueppellii
TGTCCATAAAAGTTATGAACAGAACCGGTGACAAAGGGCAGCCCTGGAGGAGTCCAACCCTCACCGGGAACAGGTCCCACTTATTGCCGGCTACGCGGACCAGACTCGTACTCCTTCGGTACAGGGACTGAATGGCCCCCAAGAGGGGACCCTCCACCCATCCATCCAACTTTTACTCACGTCAGTTTTTTGATCTAGTACTTGTACTTCTACTGCACTCCTGTACTGCAGTATTTTATACAGCTCTGGACAGAAGAAATAAGTTACTGTTTAAGAAAATCCAGGACTGAAATGGATGTATTTTTTAAGGTAAATTGATAAAATTGGGTGTTTTTTCTAAATGCAGCTGTAATAAAATAGAGATCCAACACCATTAATAAAAAGAACAAATTTGAATCTCACAGCTTTATTTTGTTGTTTACCTTCGCTGTTTAAGAACAAATTAGAAAACATTCGTGCATGTGACCCGTTGTTGTATTCTTTGTAAATGACTTTCACTTTAATCTGTAATTTTGTCATTTTTATATTTAATTCAGACAAATCTTAATCATGTTAACTACATGACAATGTTTCCTACAATAATGACTCCATTGTGTGATTGGAAGGACTGAAGGTGGTGTGTGTGTGTGTGTGTGTGTGTGTGTGTGTGTGTGTGTATGTGTGTGTGTGTGTGTGTGTGTGTGTGTGTGTGTGTGCGTGCGTGTCACAACACTTTGCCCCTCCTGCTCACTGACACTCTGTCTACTCAGAAATATTTTGAGTCTTAACTTACAATCTTTTTAAAAACTTTTCAAAAATGTGTAATAAATTAATTAAATGCAAAAATTGGGAGAAAGACACGTGAAGAAAACGTGTGAAATTTGAAAAGAATCGGGTGAATACTGTCAGAAAAACTGGTTGGACAAAAACCTCACAGTCCCTTGTACATGAAAGTCTGTGACCTTGAATCAACACAAATAATAAATTCAAGTGTTAAATGTTACATTCTACTTGTAAATCTTATCAAACACATCATGCATTACCAGTGTTTTAATGTCATACGTGAGCTGGAGAATATCAACCAAACCAAATATAATGAGATTTTAAATAGTTTCAAACAGTTTGTCCATTTCTTTCCTCTCCTGCTCAGCGCTGTGTGATCCCCTCTGCTATTTGCTAGGTGGAGAAAAGGATGACAGCGGTGTGTGTGTGTGTGTGTGTGTGTGTGTGTGTGTGTGTGTGTGTGTGTGTGTGTGTGTGTTCTAAGCTGCTATCAGTGCAAAGCAGAATTTATAGTTTTTAATTTCCTGCTGAGGTTGTTAGCCATTGACTGGTCTACAATGCCGAACACAACACTCATACACACAAGGGGTCATTTCCATAACGGAGATGCTTATATGTGTGTGTGTGTGTGTGTGTGTGTGTGTGTGTGTGTGTGTTACACTTTTAACAGCTGACGACACACACACACTGCAGCTGTCCGGCAAAATAATCACAGTGATTAGCATTATGAGGAGCAATAAAACTAAACACTTAACTAACTTCTTATTCCCAAAGGCCTTCTTTTCATTAGTGTGTGTGAGCGATAGAAGGGTGCTGTGTTAGTGCTGATAAAGGCCATGAGAATGTTAGAATTAGTTTACAAATGACGGGTCCTGAGATGATTACTAGGACGCGCGCACACACTCAGCCATGCATATATGACGGGGGCAGGGAGGACAGTTAGTTAACCGCACCGCAGCAGGTAGAACGCTCTGATCCAGCAATTAAAAATGTCTCATATTACAATACTTGATTCGGATAACACAGCAATTAAAGCCTAATTAGTTCTCATTAAAGTGGGGACAGGGACATGATGGGTGGTCTGAAAGAGGGGGAAATAGGAGGGGGAAAAAAACCAATGGTGGTTTAATTATTACTTTCAATACTTCAGTTAAGTTCACAAAATTTACTAAAATAAACCAGGTGTGTACAATTAATCAAATCAACATATTAGTCCCATATCAAAGTCAAGGACACTGAGCAGAGAGAAAACTGTGCAAAAGAGGTTGAATTAAAGTAATATTTTGTACTGTTTTGAATGCTAATTTAATTTTGGATGTTTGAGTTGGAGAAATAGACTTTTCAATCTGTGATCCATACGTTCATCTTATAAATACAGCAAGAAGTCAAAAAGCATCATTTCAAATGGCAATTTGGTCCACAATAACTACACTCATCATCTAGCCATAAAATAGTGTAAAGTTCAACAAATATTACAATTTTCCAGTATGAAAACAGATCTGAGGACTTAGCAAGGAGTCTACTTAAAGGTATCCACGGCACTGAAAGGACAGAAGTGTGGGCAGAAACTACATCTGCATCAAAACTGTAAGAGCCTGCTTGGAACACGACTGAAGACATGTATCATAAAACTGTATGGATGTTTGGTGCTGAAACTTCAAATAAACATTCTGGGGACATGTGGCACGTAGGACACAGTACAGGATAGTACTTCTACCCCACAGCAACAAGGCCCCGGGTTCAACTCTCAGACGGGAGCCTTTCTGTGTTTGTTTCTGTGCTGACTTCACCAGGTCTCTCCACACCACAGTGATTTCGTCCAGTTTCCACTGCCATTAAAATAAAAGGTGCACGTAGAATGATTCTGCTGTCAGTGTCCTTGACCACGGTGCTGGGGAAGATCTGCAGTTGGTCCCCTAGCGCCGTCAATGGCAGCTCACTGCTCCTGATGTGTGTGCTAATGCTAATGCTAATGCTAATTACTGTGTGCATTGTGATGTTTTTACTTGGTCCTGACTGTAAACCACACACATTACAATTACATACTATTAATATTAGAAGGTGTGAAAGGGGACATGAGGGAGAAAACCCCACATCCATCCACTCAATAAAGTGTAAGATATTATTACTGAACAAAATTAAAATGAGATTTAAGTAGTAACATCATGCAACTTAACTGGACTGCGCAGACATCTGTTTTAACTCAGTGTGCCATGTAGACATGTCAAAACCAGCATTTTAGTAACAATATGTTTCTTTATTTGTGCAAGTGACTGTATTTCATATTATTTTATTTATCTTAGTCATGCTCCATACATAATGTAGGGGGTGTGGGACTCCAAATGCACCATTTTTGCAAATGTTAGCTAGTGAAAAACTGGCTAAGCTAATGCTAGCAGCATGCATTAGTCCTGTTTGGAAATGCCTCCGATAGTCCAGGCTCCATTAGCACTGTTAGCACTGTTAGCACTGTTAGCACTGTTAGCACTGTTAGCACTGTTAGCACAGCTACAGTCGAACTGGAACAATCAGAACTAATAAAACTAATATTCCATTAATGGTTGCTTCTAATATAAAACGATACATTGCTGTAATTTATATACAGCAAAAACCCGTAAAAAGTATCCAGTAATATACTGTAAATATTTTTACTGTAATTATCAAAGAAATTTACAGCACTTTATTGGTAACTTTTTTTTCCTGGAATTTACTGTAAATTCTACGGGACATTTGTTCCAGTGAAACATAGGGTTAGAAAAATGTAAAGTATGAAGTTAGTGTAAATTAGACACAAATGACAAATGGTTATTTAGAACATATGTCACCCCTGTAAAACTACATCGTTTTAACCCTAATATTGCTGATATATGCAGGAAGTGTAATAAGGAAACAGGCCTTTGTTTCATTGTATGACAGACTGTGAGAAACTTCAGAAGTTCTGAAAAAAGACTCTTAAGTTAATTTATAGATTTATTGAATATATTATCCCTTGGATCCTAAATTGTGTATTCTGCACATCTTCCCTGAGCAGTTTCAAGTAATAGGAAGAAAAAGGAAACTGTTACATTTTTGTTTGTTACAAGCCAAACAAGTTATTTCTTTGAAATGGAAAGACACTTAAGGACCCACGGTGAACCGATGGATTAAAGAAATGTCTTCTAACCTGGCACTGGAAAAGCTGACGTACCTGGCTAAAGGAAAGACTTTTCTAAGATCTGGACACCTTTTTTGCAATTTTTAAAACACCTGTCTGTCAGATATGTTTTGTTGCACTGGGAGTGGATGTTTTTGTGTGGGTGGGGGGGTGGTAGGGATTGTTTGGATGTGTTTGTGCCTGCTCGTGTAAATGATGAAAACAATCAAATATATTTATGAAAAAAAAATTGGACACAAATGCACTTTGTGTCTTTGTATCTTACACCAAACTCAATTACTTCATCCCTAAGTCCTGGTTGATATTTATACCATATTTAAAGAAATTCTTTAAGTCACAGCCTGACACAGTCTCGTGTTTTACAAGAATGAAAGACACAGACAGAAGCACATCCCATTAACACAAAGCCTTTGTCGCCAATGCAGAAGTATAAAGAAGTGTGCAGTAAAACCCTGCACAAAGTAAAAGGTAGAGGAGACTTTAAAAAGTTCCAGTGTTATTACTACAAATGATCCTTTAATCTAAAAAAAGATGTTGCACAGAGTCAACCGGAGCTGTAAGATACTGAGGCTTGATCTTATTTATTTCCCAGAGAGAGGATGCAGTTAAACAGAAGTGTACCATTTTAAACACCAAAGCAAACTTTTTACATTACTCCAGCGCTACACTTATTCATCCTCGGTGTACAATGGACTCGCACACAGCACACAGCACACAGCTCACACACACACACACACACACACACACACACACACACACACGTATACACACAGATATAGTCTCTATAGGTTTTGTGCTTGTCTACTTTAATCCCGGCTGGTTTATTCTGTTCTGATCAATGACCTAAGACTAAGAAGTGATCACCCAGCTGGAGGAAAATCCTGCCCTAACATCATCCCTTTTCTCCCTCTTTGTCTCTAATTCACCTTAATTTAATCCTGATAGCATCAAGTGCTGTCGGCTGGCCTGGCAGAGCTGTAAGTCTCGCAGCAGAATTAGCTTTCCACTAGAAACATTTTGCTGACGGCGGGCGCATCTAAAATATGGCCTCTATTCCCCCACATGGCTGCATGAGGGGCTGCTTTGCATTTTAACAGAGCTTTGGTTTATTCTCAGGGACACGCAGAGGATGGGGACGGGTGGGGGATTCACCCAGTATCGTAGAGTTCCCTCGGAGAAGATAAAAACTGCTGCTTTAACTGAAACTCAAGATTTAGCAGACAAATTAGAAGTGATGGTTAAGTAAAGCAGGGCCATGTGTCACTGTAATAGAAAAAAGACAAAACAAATCCCTGCAACTTTAACATTAAAACAGGCCACAATAGAAATAAAAATAGGCTCTGAAAAGAACAGAATAAATAAAAAAAAAGTTGTTTAAGTAAAGCAGGGCTATATGTTACTGTAATGGCAATGCTTACTCAAACATAAAATAAAGAAGGCTCCTAAAGAGAAAATAGGGAAGAAAGAAAAATACTAGTTATTTAACAACTAAATACAGAAGAAATGTGCTCGAGGTGGATACTGATATCTGAGCCCCATGGACCTGCAGCCTCAGCCCTCTGAAACTACACAGCAAAGACACTCCCCCTGGGTTAGAGCTGGGACAGAGTTATAGTCATAAAGGTGAAAATACTCACACTGAAAATTTACCCGGTCTGAAGTGACAACTTCAAAACAAAAGCTGATGATTAATTGGCTCCAAAAGAATATTGGTGCTGATATTGGCTGATAGCTAAAACTCTCCGCTGGAATTACACAAATAATAGCGAATGCTGGTCTGTACAAAGACCTGACCTTAACACCAGCCAAAAGAACACAAGAGCAGAGGATGGAGATTGGCTGTCTGAATAAAAAAATATATCTTTGTTAAGGGAGACAGAGAGTGAAGGAATGGCATACAGCAAGCCGCCCCACTGCAGTGACCATGAGTTCAAACCAAAAGGAAAGAGAACGTCTCACACCATGAGGTCACATACAAAGTTAAAGGAAAAAAGCGAATAAACACAATCGAAACAGTTAAACAGAAGAACCTGAGTGAAGAACTCACATGAAGGTATAGTGTGAAAGAATAAGGATTCTTACATCACATAAAATATGAAGAATTAAAAGAACGGTTTGGAGGGGTGACATATGATAAACAGAAGGGTGGAGATCACCACCAACCTGGTAACCAGTTAACAAACAGAGCATGTGGAACTGAACTGTAAACATAAAGGGACTGGACACAAAATGACTGTGTTACTGTATGTTTAGATTTGGATGGTACAAAATACAACTAGGTCAAGGTGAGGTCATTCATAAGCCTTTTGGGTTTCCGACCTCACCTGCACGTTCTTGCACCCTCCTCTCTACCAAGAGAAATATGTGCATGCATCTGTTTTAGTTTAGTTTATATGTGCAACTAAAATAAGAATTAAATTAAAAAATAAAAATAATGCTGTCTATGAGGTCAGCTATCATAACGTGACAATCCCCTCCCCCTGACACTCACTGACCAATTGTTTTCACTTGATTGACCTGATGTGATGAGCAAATACAGATTAAAAAGGAAAGACCTGAAGAAAAGTGAGTGAAACTGTTGGATAACCCAGTCTGTTTATAAAGGGTCAGCCTGTTACTTTATTCCAACTGCTCTATCCACTCTACTATGAACAAAGTTAGCATTAGCATTAGCAACTGTGGTGTTAGCACTTATTTATTTAGCACTTTATTTCCATTGCTCACCAGCAGATTACTTTGGTCCATTCTTTGACTCCAGTGGTTGAATTTGTGTGTGCCATGTGACATGGAAGGTGGTTGTATTTGGTCTGAACTTAACACGACATAAAGGAATCTCAGGTGTCTGCATATTTTTGGACACATGACCCACCTATCACGGTCACAAAGAATAAAAACCAATGCCAAAATAGGATTAGAAACTAACACATACTGCTGCTTCCACAGGTGTCTTGCTTATTCAGCTTCTATAGCATCGAGCCCTGTTGCCCCCTCCTCTCCTCCCCCTTAAATAAGACTCTTATCCTTTATAAAAAATGATGTGAGGGCGCCGCCTTGGACAACTGCTCCCCGGACTTCATTTGTCTCTTGGCAAGTTTGATGGCGCTGCATTTAAAAACCCATTCAATCTTATAAACCAAAAATTAAATGTAGTCGACTGAGATGGGCACTCAGTGCATCTGCTATTTATATGCTAATGTACACTCAGCCTGCCAAGGTCTGGCAAATTATTACTGCACAGCCATAAGTCAGGTGTATGGCAGAGAGGGGAGGGGCAGGTTAACCATCACACACACACGAAGAGGAGAGGAGGAGCAGAATGAGAGGAGGTGGAGGTGAAGAAGGAGGAGGAAGGAGGAAAAAAGAGACGAGAGCACAAGGAGGTGAAAAAGCTTTTTGAGATGTCTCTGCAGACAAGTTAATATAACTCTCCACCTCAATACACACACACACACACAGGTAGATTATTTCACTCTGCACACGTTAGAGTGAAATAGAAAATGTCTTTTAGGAGTCACTAACATTTGCATTATGAGGAGACATTTCCTTTAAGAGAGAGCGAATGAGATGCACTTAGGCTAATCAACACATTACACATAAAAGGCATAAACACACAGTCATCTTCCAGACTCCATTACACAGAAGTGACACACACCCACCGATGACAAATCTTTGACTATAGACTGTTTCAGTCACAAGACACGGTTATGATATTGCAATTTGAGTTGAAAATGAAAATTAATTGTGATTATTGCTATTATAGTCTATTCGGTTCTCTTTACACCTGAACTGAACTAAATGTCTGATGACAGTTGGATTATGCACATGCACCATATGAGGAAGAAGAGCCACAACAGATTTCTATCTTTTGTAGATAAAACGTGATCATGACAGATATGATGCACCTTAAAAATATGCAAAGCTTATTACTGAAATATCTAAACAAGGGTCAGTGTGTGAGGGCTCCTACTGAAGTGGAACAGGTTACAGAAGAACTACTCAGAAATGGAATATGTAATGGCACTATTTTATTTACTTCTTCGATATCATAAAACGTATTACATTTGATTTATATTTGTTGTAATATTGCTGAAAAGTCCTGTTTCATTTTTAAGGCTTGAATGGATGATCAGACTGACACATGAACAGATCAGGTTGTTGGGTGTTTTTCTTATTCAAGACCTTCACATGTTGAAGGTTTAACCTGTGACCTGCGGTCTATCATTTCTATCTTATAAAGGCATTTAAACGAAATATGTTCCACACTGTTGCATAAAAAAATGCTTTTTGCCCTAGATTTGGGTCCGCTGCTTCCTGGCCTCCCTAGATATGACGGATTATTTGACTTCGATATTTACCACAGTTTTTACTTAATATTTGTCTGCTTGGAATATCTAACGCCCTTGTTTCAATAAACGGTAACTGTTGAATCTGAGTTTACCATGAAAAGAGAAAATGGAAAACATTTTTAGGGCTTTTTCATCCAATGGGGTGGAGTTTGAGCTGAAAAAACGTCTCAGATACCATGATAGTTGTGTCATATCAGCCATGGCTTTGCACCTCAGCACATGCTGTGGAAAAAGAACCATTTTATAGGCTTTACTCCATTCATAATCATTCATCAGAAGGTGGCAAAAGTGCACACATTCATGAAAGCTGAAGCACGGGAACTTGTGAAGAGTCAACTACTGCAGTAGAAGTGGAAAACTAAAGTGGGAAACTACAGGAAAGTCTTGAGTCCACCTCTGAAGCACTCTAATGTCAAATCAAAAACAACAGACTGAAAACAATCACCTTTAACTTCACTCCAAAGTGCACATCAGTTTTCAGTGTCAGCAACTCAACTTGGGACTTTATGAAGTCTGTTCTCCACGATGTGGTCTCTATGCTTAATTTTATATCATTTTCATCTTCAGATATTTTTCTGGTGTCACAGGAAATGTTTTGTCATCGTTGAATCCGTTCATGTTGAGATCAGTCTGGACGTGGGTTAGTGCGCAATAACAAGGACAATTTAAAAAATACTCAAAGTACAGAATCTCTACTTGGAGCTGCAGGATCATTGGACAAACATCACCTCTCAGCATGTTGTAATTCAAGTGATCTGGAAACAAGAGTTCTACCCCTGCTCTGTCGTAAGACAAGGTTTTGGCCTCTCGTGGGTGTTTTCAGACAGCTGTTCAATAACGTCATCTTTATTCATATTCAAAGCATTTTCACTTCTGGAAGTTCAAGCCAAGGCTCACGTTTTTCTTCAGCTGAGTTAGTTTGGTCAGATTAGTTCTGTTTTCACACTGCAATTTTGGAAATCAACATCATTTTTCATCCAAACTCTTTTGATTTGGAGGTGAGCTGAACAAAGGCTGGATTTTTGAATCCTGACATTTCCCCCTGCTTCGCCCTCCTGCACCTTTCAGTACTGTATTAGTTGTTTGTTACTTCCCACCTTTGGTGTTCACTTCCTTAATAAACTGTTTTTATATCCAGTATCTGCTCAGCTGAAAGGGAACACCAAACTCCCACTGCCATTGATTGATTTGAACATATTTACAAACTAATTAGGCCTAAAGCTTCCAGTCGAGTCTGACCCATTCACAACTTGAATGGCCGCAACATCCCACATCTCTATTACCACCTTCCACTCCTATTCATTACAACCTGGAGAGGATCCCATGGGACCCTCCACTAATGAGAAAAAAGCGCTCCACTCCCCTTTTTCTCCTCCCCTTTATAGCTTCTCCTATGCTACGCTAGCCCATTATGCTCCTCCACACAAACACACACATAGACGCACCCTTTGTCTCTGGGGAGCAGTCAGCTTATATGATGTATAAGGTGACATCTTTATTTCACTAACCTAGCTTGGCAGGTCTATTAGCCAGCCCAGAGCCTCCCAAACCTTCCCGTCAACCAGCTTATTTTCAGCTGTCTACTTAAGTTCCCCCTCTCAGTCTGTCTTCATCTGTGATCAAAACAGTCATTATTATACATTCTGTTCTACCGAATCTGCCCCTGGTGAAATTACACAGTGCGATTCTTCATTTTACTACAGACACTGAAGACCAGGATGAGGACACACCAGCTGTCATTAAAAGGTGCTGAAGCCTTCAAAGATCCCCTGCAGCCACATTCTGAGCCTCTGTGGCCAGAGATATCAGACTGGTCCAGAGATCTCCAGGATAAGCAGTGAACCCACCACCCCCTCAGACCATGACAGTCCCAGTGGATCCATCAGTTCCAATTTGAAAGCCATCTCCTTTCACACTATAAAAGGGGCCCCTGATGAAACCAGACTACACCACAGTGATTTACAATAAGTATCATTCAATCTGCCCATTTTTAGGTGCAATCTAAATTTGGACAAAAAAAACCAAAACACCCACAACTTGAAATTCTGAAAAGTCACAAAAGGCTTGAAATGTTGCAAAAAGGTTTTTCACACTCAGCAAACATGCGAATGTCTGATGTGTGGAAAAGCATGTGCCACACGTTAGTATTCACCTTTAAATTGAAAGTCTTTGTGCTCATACGTCTGTGCCAGAAAAAAATAATGAGAAATCTGACCAAAAAAAAGGAAGCTAATAAACTAAAAGCCTAATGTATTGGCCAAAGAAAAACTTTAGCACTGACACACTGAAAACACTGGTAATCTAACAGCAAACTCTGGTTTACATACACCTCAAATGACCTGAATCATCTCAACAATAGCTGTTGTTTCAACATTACAGCAAGAATCTTTGAGGTTACAGTATACATGTATCATACCACAATGTGTGTAATAACTGAAAAAACATGTTTTGCATAATATCCCTGCTGTGTATCTAGTATGGCCTTGGTTTTGTTTTAACCTTGGTCTCAGTGCACTTTGGTCATGGTTTTGACTCATTTGAGCTCTAATTTGATGTATTGTCCACTTACAGAAGCGCTACAGCATCATGGAGCAGATCACATATGACGTTTTATGGTTCTATTCCTCCTCATATTACTGAAATATTGTCTTAAAAGAAGCCAAGCTCACTAAACATGTGGCTGACCTCTCCCTCCATGGCTGGACAATAACAGTATTGTTACATAAACAGAATGTGGTAAATCGTTGGCTCACACTGATACGTACAAAATTAATTTGCTCTTAATTTTTGATGGTGGGGATAACTTCAGCCACCAGAATCATATTAAGGCATTGGAAATCACCCACATGTCCAACACTTCAAGAGTGGAAAATGTTAATGAGTGAGACCACATCTTATGAGGTTCTGTTAGCAAGAATAAGGGCTAAAGGGCCTGTGGAACTGGGGATTTGGGATTATTTCATGGAACATCTTACCTCGAACTAGAACCATGACTGTGAGGCTTGATTTAAGTGATATTTTGTCCACCTCGTTTCTCATTATTAATACTGCAATGTTGGTATTAGTACAACATATTTGTATTTGTATATGTATTATTATGTTATTTTATCTATTTTATGTTGTTGTTGAACTCCTTTTGACAGGGACTACCTAGGTCTTAATAAATGTGTCTTTTTGTTTCTGGCCATCTTATCTTTATTTTTTTTTTATATCTGTACCACCGTGAGCTTTTGCTGGGTATGTTTAAATAAAAAAAATTTAATTACTAAAAAAAAAAAATAAAAAAAAAAATTGTTCTTAATTTGCGAGGTCTGGACTTTAGCCAGTGGAGGCGATCAGTTACATCCAACTGGTACACTGAGTCATATAACTGAACTCCAATCAATGGAAATGTAAGCTGTCAGTCCTATTATCATTATGTTCAAATTCAACATCACCAGATTCTAAAGAAGGCGCTTTATGTACTCCTCATATCCTTCCCTTATCCAAGTAATGAAAAAAAAAAACAGTCAATGAATTTGCCGTAGGGAAATGAACACAGCGCTTCCTATGACTATAAACATGGTGCGTAATTAGAAAGAAAACATGGGTAAAGAGAGGAAACGAAAACAAAGCGTAAGTGGTGAGAGGAGAGCCACATGGAAAGAATAAATGTACAGAAGAAAAGGAGGAGTAGTGGAAGGGAGAAATACACAGATAGTCTTTCTTTGTTTATCTCCAGCAAGAAACAGGCGGCCACATCCATTGTGCTGTGATAAGATGGGTTATCAGCAGTAAACAAGGCCCAGGCCTGTATGAATGGAGCCTAGAGTGACTGAATACACTCTTAAAAACAGATATGTTCAAATAAGTCTGCTGCATGTCTTATCCTCCCTTAAAAACAAGCCCATGTTAGTGGCCCTCACTGGATGCATATGAGACACTAAAGCCACTTTTACACAGAGATCACGGAAAACAAGGTCAGATGGTGATCCCACCTTCTTCCACCATTGACTGATTTCCACAGCCAAAGGAGGAACAGAGGTGGGACAGGCTGGACTTTTACACAGTGGACCTGCGTTCCAGAAATAAAGGGGCGGTGATGCAGGGCAGCCGACACTGTGACATACGTTGGAAATACCCCGAGTATAGCTGTGCTGCTAAGCTCTCCAGAGTACGAGTCCTTTCACCGTTCTGCAAATGTTAGCATGGATAGAGTCCTCCGCCCCAAGTCACAACAGCTCACAGATATCGGCGTCTTCCCAGTTTCACTTCTTTCTGGTCGCATTGATATGTTTGTTTCCAGTACACGGCCTGTGCTCATTTTTAAATCCCCTGGCGTGGGGGGGGGTCGCACACGCAATACGTCATTAAAACGTCACACCTACGACACCAACGAGAGGCATTCCTTTTACAAAGCGTTCTCGAATCATGATTCCATCTTTGTCAGGGCTCTGTTACTACCTCCAGAGCAGTTACAGAGCATGACAGGGGTGGGACCAAATGATCCACCATTTCAATTACACAATCCAACACAACCTAATTTGTAAAGTATTTTAAAACAACCACAGTGGACCAAAGTGCTGTACAGGAAAATAAATAAATAACAGAATAAAATACAAGACTAGATTGAAAGAAAAACACAAAATCTGTACAATTAAAAACAACAAATTAAAAATAAAAACAATATAAAACCAATATCAAATAAATCGACTGAATAACAGCGATGCATTTAAATCATTTTAAAAAATGGGTTTGAAGAAGGGATTTAAAAAACAGACAGAGGAGGTCTGTCTGATATGGAGAGGGAGCTCGTTCCATAGTTTAGGAGCTGCTGCACCGTCACCCCTGAACTTGTGCTTAGTTTTCGGAACCATCAGGAGCAGACATTCTGGAATACAGGGAAAATATGCCCGGAACAGACGTGCTCTGGAAAAGAGGCTGAGTAGAGGACCACCCCCTGCTTTCTCATCTGCTTCAAAGTTTAACAAAACAAAAGTAAGGTGGTAGGTATGGAGCAGGGTCCTGCTGCACAGACCTCCACAGGGGGGTAAGGGCTTTGTCTTCATATCAGACTGTGAACAGCAGATTAGACAGGAACACTGCTTCTCCACATTAAAGCTGCACTACCTGACAGTTGTATGCTAAAGAAAAAAAATGGAATAACCATAAAATCTATTGTAATTCAAAAGGTCTGACAGCAAAAAGGATGGGAATGGGAGCCCCGGGTAAAAAGAAAAACAAAAACAAATGAAAAACAAAAACAAAATAAGAGCTTAAATCAAATGAACAAAAAATTTGCATAGTAATGAAAAAAGATGAACAAAAATTGCCAAAACAGAAAATAAATTGAATAGTTAAAAAAAAATTCTGAGAGTTTCTTAGCTGTTTGGCACATTCAGACTGTAAGGCCTTTATCCCCGTATGTGGCTGTATCTGCTCTGCCCATAGTGTCAATGAGTTTCCAGAGTCACGACAGAAAAAAATAAAGACAAAAATTTAAATCACTGTGCTCATCAACGACCACACACTATCTGCTGAGTGTAGGTGCTGCTTGTAAACCTACGCTCCTGATGGACACAGAGTTTTGGAGGACTGGAAGGCCTTTTTTTGTTTTAGGACTGTGCCTACCCATGACTCCATCCTACAGTCCAGTCTAAGCCAGCTACAGAACTCCACGCACCATGTGTATTATCAACAAAAATGGGGCGGGGAATTTCAGTAGTAAGGAGGGCGGCACCATACTTGTCTGTATCAACTAGAGGTCGAGTGACTCAGGCTCTGGTTCTGTCACATTTAAGTTATGGTATGGCTGTGTGGTCCTGTTTGGCCAAAAAAACAGCTTTAAAACGTCCAACTGGTCCAAAATAGAGCAGCCAGACTGGCTCTTAAATATTCCTTCAAAACAAATACTGCCAAAGTGCGTCAGTCTATCACATTGGACTGTTGAGGCAAAAATTAAATGTAACCTCCTCCTTCTTATGAGGAGTGCTTTTGTCAACGGGAAACCTGAATTTCTTACAAACAGAATAAGGCATAGAGATTGACAACAGAATCATAGCACCAGACAGGTTACCATGGTTACCTGGAACTTCCCAAACCAAAAACAAATAGATTGAAAAATTGTGTCATCTCAAGGGGCCCCAGTCTATGGAATAAGTTCCTTCAACCCCCCCCCCCCAAAAAAAAAACAACAAAAAACACTCAAACAGGAAGTACTCAAGGAGGTGTAGGATCGTGGATGATTGTTTTGACTTTTGTAATACAAATGAAAAGTTCAGCTTACAGAGGACAACGATGAACTGTAAACTTGTTTTAACTGGGTATGTATTTCTGAAACTGTATCTGTACTTTAACGTATTTTAATGGACCCCAGGAAGAACAGCAACCACTGTAATGGAAGCTGATGGGGATCCGTGAAAACAAACAACAGATGAGGGTTGGAAAAGGAGGGGTGGTTGGAGGGTGTCTGCAGCGGCTCAGCTTGTCACAAAAGTGTATCTTATTCAACTAATTTAAACTGACTTTATTTTTCAACTTCAACAATTAATTCAAGCTGGTATACATTATAAAAATCCTGCATTTAACTGCATGATGTGACAGAGTCTGGTTAAAGTCTGTCATTATAAATAAAGCTAATTGTAGAAATTCATGCCGGACACAGTGGTCATGTGCCCAGCAGCAATCAGCTGACAGTCAGCTGATGCCAGGAGCCATCCAATCCCAGCTCATTCTCACTCATCAGGCGGTCTACTTACATTCAGATCCTTCACAGAGTACATCCTGCTCTTTCAGCTCAGCCAAACTGCGCTGAACTGCCTCCACCTTCTCGTCTACGTCCTCAAAGGCCCCTCTTGTACTGACCCCAACTGGCCCGGGCAGACGGCCATCCTCCAGAACCAGGGTTTTCCTTCCACTGTCACCAAGGGTTTGCTCCTGGAGGGTTCCGTTGATCCGTGAAGTGGTTTATTAAGAGTTGACGTGGTGCTATGTAAAAAATTTTGTCCACCATTTGAATGTATGCGGGGATTCACGCAGCAGGTTGGCTGGATTTGCATGCGCTGAGCAAAAATTCAAGAAACACCCAAGAGCAGAGCCGTCAGTACCACGTTTAACTGAATTATACCGATTATACCGAATTGTACCTATTATAAATTATAATATAAGGTTGGTTTGCTATGATGTACTACAGTTAAGAGTTGACTCTCAGTGCGGTGCAGCAGTAGTTTAGTAAGGTGTGGGTGTACGCTTATGCAACTGTATTATTCATTAATAACATAGAGCCTTGGAGACCTGGTGTGGTACAGTTATGTTCTGTGCATTTCTGTCGACTCTATGAGCAGGGCTACCAAGAATCCTGCAGCAATACAACATCCACCCTACATTGCAGCTGTTAATAGACACAGCAAAGGCAGAGGGGCCTGTAATTCTCAATCCATGTTAAATTTACAGCTGGTACCATAATATATCTGTGGCTGGTCATGAAGAGCAGTGTTTTGGTTCCTTTCAGCCGTGGACACATGGATGGGGCTCGATGAATCAGAGAAGAACAAGTGGTGAATGATCGAACTGATCAAGCTGGAACTGCGGGTGTTTGTGATTGGTTTGTTTGTCCACATTACGACATTACATTGTACGATGCTATTCCAGAAGTCTTCGGGTCCAAGGTTTTCAGGAGGTGAAATCCCCAGAGCAGCACGGACGCTTGGTTATTCATTTTAAAACTAAAACATGGACAGAGCCTAAATGATTGGTGGGTTGAGATACACTTTAACTAACGTCAGAAGTTTTATCCATACATTAACTGAAGAGTCGAGCACTAAACAAAGACCGTAGGCAGTTCTATTTCATTTCATTTCCTTCTTCAGTCAACCCTTCCTCTATTTTATTATCTCATTCAACCTGCCTCTCACTGAGCCTCCATAACACCCCTCCTCTGTCTCGCCTCTCGTTCCTTCTCCAGCTCCCCCGTTATGGGACACTATATTGAGAGGCCCGTTGAGAGAGAAACCAATCGTGTGGTGTGTCAGCGACCCGATAGAGGAGGACCCAGTAATGGAAGGCCTTTTAAGGCTAAAAAGGAAAAGCTAATTATGATAAAGGGGCTGTAAGTTGTGTGGTTATCGCAGTGCTGGGCCTGCTGGTGCAGCAGACTGGTCCCTGACAGTGATAACCAGGCAGAGCCAGAAGCTCAGCGCTCTGTCACTGTCACTCTGCGCCTCTGTTCAGCTAAAGATGGATTCACACGCTACAACTTTTATGCTTTTTTTTTTTCAAATGCATAAACCACTTTGCATTTCATTTGTCCTTTTAATCCGTGAAAATGCAGGCGGCTGCTGATTTCGCTTGGATTTTCTCACTTTCTCTTCTCTATTTGCCAGCACAGCTTCTACATATTCAAGACAATTTAGGAGCCATTAAACCCCCCTCAAATTAATGATAGTCTTGGCTGAAGGAACAGAGCTTTATTGTGACATTTATTTAGGACAGCGCTGGTCAATTCTGGGCCAGCTCAAACAACAGCAGAGGGATGATGTTAGGCTTTGATAGAGAGTCGGCCAGATAGACATATCAGCTGTCAAGCCACGGGGCACATTAGTGGTAGTGAAGGGAATGAATGAGTACATCCTCCCCCTTGCTCCCCAATTTCTTCAGTCTGTCTCTGATGCATTATGCATTATGGCTCTGCCTTGCTATCTCACCTCTCCAAAATGTCTTACTTTAATAATTCTATACTCCCTCTCTCCATCTTAATTATGATACTTCACTCTGGGCTCGCAACACGGGAACAAACTGAGACAGCAGACATTTGAAGAGGTAAACAGAAAGGGGGCACATTTAAAGCTGTGCACGTTATATATGATAATAGAAGGAGCCTGAACTGAAGAAGACAGAATACAGAGGGTCTGAGGCACGGCAATGGGATTGATCAAATTTCAGTTTACTAAACTTAGAAAGCACACACAGAGATTTTTTTTTTTAAATGATTCAGCCTAAACACTAACTATTCTGTAAATCATTACTTCAGTATGCCTGTACTGATCTGAAAATGGACCTCCAAGTCTAACATCATCATGTGCATTCTGAAAAGTCCAATGTTTGGGTTCTGTCTCAGATCAGTCAGTATCAGACGTAAACACAGACAGGTGGTCTTCAGACTGCACTGCCTTT